>JAMZAV010004441.1:0-72312 GCA_024449915.1 Sweltsa coloradensis
ACGATAACTGAAGGCTGAATTATGTCCTGATTGGAAAGTCAAGCGTGTTCTAAAACAAACTTCTGTGCCGTCTGTGCCATCAGTTAGATTGTTGGGAGCAGAAAAGAATGTGCCCTATTGCCGCAAGACAACGCATTTGTCCAAAATGTCAATACAATATATTCTAGAAGGAATTGAGGATGTACCGATTGCGACTTCAAGCAAGCCAACGTAGCCGACGCCGACGGCGGGTACCAGCTGCAAAAAATCAACACCCATTGGAAAGAAAGCAAGAATCGAACGGATTGCGGTACCCTTTGATTACCGGTATGTTATTTCCACAATTGAATATCATGCCGTTACTCGGAGGAAATATTCGACATGTGAAATCAAAGTTCAGTGTGAGATAGGGAGAGAAATATTACGTTATTATCAAAGAAGTGAAGTAATCGAAAAAAGTTTTTGTGAAGATATCGAAGGTGATTGCGATTTAGATGAGACATTTCAGCCAAACTCAGACGACAAAGATCACTCGAGCGATGATGAGACGGACGACGGCGACAGTGCATTTGAACCTTGTAGGCCTTCTGAATCGTGTTTTTGTGTGTTTTGGGAATGGGAATGCCTTATGACACTGTTTTCTTTTTTATGTGTTTGTGGGGGTCCTGTAACTGATATCGAAAAGCACATGAAGGGATCGATGCTATCTGTCACTACCACGTGCATAAACTGGCATACGCACGTGTGGTCATCACAAGTAAAGGATGGACAGAAATATCTAGGTTCAATTAACATTGTCGCAGCTTATTTATACACGTGTGGTGTCAGTTTTTCTGTTTTTAAATCATTTTCCAGCGCATTAAAGTTACTATTTATGTCGAGTGCAACATTACATACTCGGCTCTAATCGCCGAGACGACACAGGAAGGAATGAAAATACGACTGTGCATCCCGAAGGATTCCCACGAATTGATCCAACTGACAAAGTTCCTACAAACAATATGCCTCCATAGTTTGTTTGTAGTTTCACGCAGTTGTTTTTAGTTGCTGCACATTTTGCTATCAAAGCAAGATTATGTTTTACCATATTCAAACGCCCAAATCGCTTGTAACGCTGCGAAACGAGTCATGTATAGTGATGCAGGAATCACTAGCTATGATTTTAATTATTTTCTCCGACTTATGGCAGCATATCGATTCAATATCTATTGATTTAGATTGGCAAAATCCATATAAAAACCATTTGGTGTGGCCCGCACGACCACTCAAAACCACTGCCCTATTCTTAGCTGCCGCCACAGCATGTTTATTTTTTCAATCTGCTGTAAACTCAACTCTAGTTCAAATAAATATGGTTTTACTCCAGACATACCCAAAAATAAAAAATAACGTTGAAACGTGGAAGGAGAATACGCAAGATGGTACCAACAGCGATTGCCGTGCGTAACTGACACCGACTACTCTGCGCGCTTGCCTTGGCCGAACGCCGCCTGCGACTAACCCACAGTTGACGTCACGCGAGGAGGCGTGGCCAAAACACGGGATTTCGGTAAATATTTTTTTTACGGCAGAATAGTTGGCCGATCTCTTTGATTTTTTTTTAGCATATTCAAAACAGTGTCTCAAAACTAATAATACATTCGTGTTTCAAGATGAGATAATCCCTTTAAGCTGGCGCACTTGTATGACGTAATGTATGACGTAATGTCTGGATAGTGTTTCCGGCAGCCATGTCGACTTGGACGACAACTGAATAAACCACGCTACAATAAACTACGAAATTTGTACGTACTTTAAAACCCACTAGTGTAAATACATAATAGTTGGCGACAAGGATGTGGGATAATTTCGTGAGAGTGTTAGTGGTAAGTTGTGTGTATTGGAAAGTACAAAATTCCAAGTTCAAAGTGTCGCTTTGTCAGTCAGCGGCGTGGCTAGAGCTTGTCTAGGCCTAGGGCCTACCTTACACAGCCAGTTTCCAGGGCTCGCGTTCTGGGTGAAGGCGCCCAAGTCAAAACCTTGTGTTATCAGTCGTGTCAACCGGGGTGTTATTTTGATGCTTGTTACAAGAAGAAACGTCAATTTTCAGAGCTAGGCGTTTGTCAAAGCGCTTAGAGAGCATCAAAACTCAAGGACAAGTCAAGTCCAGAAAAACGAGGCCCACGTCGGGGTTCGATTTTGTCGGGTCCACTTGCGGTCGCAGTTAAGTGCGTCCCACTATTTTGCAGCTGTCAAAGTCTAACCAAGACAATGACGTCGTTTATAGGTAAAATCGACGAGTTTAACCCTTCTCGTGAAGATTATAATTCTTACATAGAACGGTTGGAACAGTTCTTAATAGTAAATGATGTTCAAGATACAAAGAAAGCTCCACTGTTTTTTACTGTGATGGGTCCACAGCTCTATGCTACCCTAAAATCGTTGGTAAGTAGAGACAATCCTAACTCAAAAACATTCCAAGAAATCGTGTTCTGCTTTAAGGGGTCACTTCTCACCTACAAAATCAATAATAACTTAAACGTTTTGTATTCAATAAAAGAGACCAACTCGATGGGGAAACAGTAGGCGAATATGCTGTAGCTCTTAGTAAATTGTCTAGTTCGTGTCGTGGTATTTGTTTGCTTGTTACAGACCAGTAGTACGGTAACTACGCTGGGATAACTTTGTTACACCTAATGTCACAAGATTTCCCAATTTGATTTCCTAATATAGGCTAAGACTCAGTGGCGTCGGAACAGGGGGGAAAGGGGGGCATTGCCCCCTTACTTTCATGCCATAGGGGCATCCGCGCGGAGGGCAGATTTTAGAGTTGAAAAATCAAGATTTTTACTCTACTTTTTGGGAAAGCAACGTCGGATGATCCTGTCAACAATTCATTTCAGGGAAGAATCAACCCAACAGCAGCAGGAATTTTAGGTTGGCTGACGTATCCCATGCCTGAACCATCTATCCGACTATCTTTATAACCAGCCACCCGTCTTGTATCGTGTGCTGGTCGCTCACTTAAGAGTGGACACTTGACTCAGACTCATGTCTAATCCAAACATCCCTTTGAATGATTTGCTAGAATTATATTGGCAGACGCAAGTTGGGATTTGGTTCGCTCGTGTCGCATCGTTATGCGTTCTGTCATCTTTGGAGTGGTGTAGTGACTTTGATTATAGCAAAGTGGCAAGTGGGAAGATTATTCCTCTTAGAGTATAAGTAGTGTAGTGTGAAGTGTAAAGTAAAGTGTAAGTGTGTGTGTAGTGCTTCGTGTTTCAAATTGATATCGCAATTTTTAAATATGAACCGTACAAAACAGGGTATTGAAAATATAATACACTTGGCGCAAACCCGAAACTTAAATGGTTGGAAGTTAAAAGATTTACAAGTTGAGGCTGGAAGGCCTCTTGAGCGTGACGTCACTGGGACTGAATCTCGAAAAATGGTAAAATGTTCCGGGTATCCTACTCGCTATTCAAGAAGACGAGGAACCAACTCAAGCTACCTGGCACATAGGAAAACTTAAAATGTTGGTGGGAAGGTTTGGATGTATTATGAAATAGTTAAAGAAGGAACATCTGATAAAACTGTTTCTATATTGGGGGTACAGTACCTCAATTCTTAGAACATAGCTTCATTAAGCGTGAACAAGCACAAAAGTACAAATAAGAGCGTAATGATGCAGAAAATAAACCAGGGCATTGACAAAGCCTAATACAAGTTGATTTTTCTGAAAACTACACGTGTGTTACACAGGACGAAATCCAAAATGCACACTGGAACCAGGCACAAGTTAGTTTGTTTTCAGCGTCAATATGGCATTCAGAAAAAAAGCAAAAGAAGCCCTTTGGGAAATGTACACCAGAGTCGCCAATAGTTTGGTATCGAAGTGACGGACAAATCTCTGACCAAAAGAGCGTCATCTGAGATAGGTTTATTTCTTGAGTGAGAGATACAAGACGTTATTTTTACAAAAAGCAGATTCGACGGGTTTGTTGAGCTCTATATATTGTGGATTTGACGTTCCAGGGTTCGTTTTGTGTTACGGTTGATTTGGTCAAAAAAACTTTTTGTAGCCTTAGCTCATTTTGCATGATGTGGTCTCCGATTCGAAGTCAATTATAACAATCTAGCGCACAGTCGCTTACAATTTTTAGTGTTGCAATATCGCATGGAGCATGGACTACCTTGGGTGCTAGGATAAAGGAAGACATTTGAGGGCTCAGTTTTTAATACAAAGCAATTATAAACTATGACAAAGACTTGGGGAGTACCAAATGCAAAAGAGACCACTACTGTAGGTACCAAAGGGTTTTCAGTCCAAGGTCAGGTTTGTATTCGTGGTTTTTCCATGTTCCTTTCCCCGTTCACTTGCTCCACTGCTAATTCCCCTACTGTGCCCCTATCTCTCCCGCTGTTTAAGGGACAGGTCAATGTCAGGTCATCATTCTGATGACGAGAACCTTTCCAAGTCACATGATATCCAAGTAATCACTAATTCTCAATTAATAATCGGGAAACACTCGCGTAGGTGAATTGGTTAAATCAATCAGAAATTAAAAATCCATCTCGGCGTTGTATCGAACTCGGTTTTCCATTCGCGGTCGGATGCTTTACCCCTAAGCTGCCAAGACGGGTAAAAATTTAATAACTTCGGATGTTGGTGCATTGCAGTGTATAGATCGGATTGTATGGACTACAGGCATGAAAAATTTAGCGTTTAGGTTATGCTGCTAAATTCAGTGAATATAAATTGTAAAATGTACCCAAACGTAAAGTACTGAAAATAAGGTTACCTACACCAATGAGAATTGGTAGCATGTATCTAACGTTAAAAGTGATACATTGAATTGAAATGTTCTATAAAACATAATTTTAATTTCATTTCCATTAAAAAAAACAAGAAACTCTCACATTTGGGTTTTGGTGAAAGAAAGAAATTAATGCTACAAATGCTAAATTGGAAAAATGAATGCTAACTATTCAGAATATTAAAGACCTATTTTTTCACAGCTCAGTTATGACATAACTAATGTTTCTGCCAGATAGTACAGTTCAAAGGTGGCAGCAGAAAGCATTGCAGTACTTGTTCTATTCTGATCTATAAATTGTGAGCTGGAGGCTGCTACTTTGGATACCCCTGGTGGGTTAACCCACCAAACTTGTGATGGCTACAAGGGAAATCAAAACTCGATGCTTTAAAATACCTAAAACCACTTTCGACTTTCAGTTAGTTTGTCCCAAGGTCATATGTATAGCGCAGACCTAGAAATAGGTACCAGCGATCTCAAAATAATCTATTCTCACTCGCAAAACAATTAATACTTTTGCATATGTAGTATAGCCCAACAATTGATAAAATTCTCCAAATGATGTTTTGTTGCTTAACGTCTCATAGTTAATTCACCAAGGGTATTCAAGACGAGTGGTGATAGATGAGGATGAAAGACAGATACAAAAAACTCATGCCTTGTTTTATGCGGGATTCGAACCACGTCCTCGTAGAGCCATATGACTTCGGACCACCACAGCCGCCCTGTATCGTATGTGCCACCACGGCGCTCTAAAATTCTCAAAGCAATTCCTCATAATATTTAACCACCTTAACTGGATGAATTAATTTTCAGTTTCTGCCGCTGCCAAATGAGAAAGATAGCAAGGAGAAACATTTGCAATGAAGACGCCCACCCTCTACACATTATGCTGAAAAGAGTTGAATGTAAACTCTAAATAGGCAAGTTTCTGGGTTTGATTAAAGACCCTTCCATTTTTCTTTCTAATTTTGTAATGTCAAGAGAAATCGATGGTACGCAACATATGGAACGCATACAGTCGGACTTCTTAGAACCAATAACAAAGAGTAAGGTGTACAAAGTAGTACGAATGTCGGACTAACTAGCGCGTTACAATGTTGTGAAGTGCAGTACGCGGGTTGACAAGAGATAGGAATTTGCAATATCGAGTTCAAAGCGGCAGTCATTTGACAAATATTGGGGGGAAGAACCAAAAGCAAAAATAATTGCGCACATACAACAGAAAAACATAATGGTCTTTGGACGTATGTCGGAATATTGTAATGTCTTAATTACTCAGTCACAACAGCAGCATATCCGACGCAAGAAGCTATCCACAGTAGATTTTTGCAAACTCATTTGGTGAAGAGATGAAGGTTGTGTTGTACAGCGCCGGAAACAAATTAGACGATATATAGAAAAACCATTAGGGAATCTCAAAGTGCACACGAGCGATGGTGATGCGGCCTGAGCAGAAATCTCTAAACAATGTTGGATATAACAATGGAATTAATCACAACAATCAGGGATACCTCGAAATAACGTGAGAGCTGAGGCAGGGTAAACCGAACGAAGGAATCAACTAACTAACAGAGGAAGTGGAAACAGTTATTCAGGAATAAATACAATGGCGGAGAAGAGGCGCAGACGAGGGGAATTCATATAATATTGTAATAACAATCGGACCCGGCAGTAATGATGGGTATCGCCCGGAGCAACAAGTTCTACACTAACAATAATGAGCGTCGGGTGCAGAGAACGCTGTTGAGATACACGCGAGGATTCGGTAGGACGCGAGCAGGTGCCCCCCCACCCCCCCCCCCCCCCCCCCCCCCCCCCCCCCCCCCCCCCCCCCCCCCCCCCCCCCCCCCCCCCCCCCCCCCCCCCCCCCGCGACAGAATAATCAGTGCGGAAAACGCGAGACAGTCGTCTGAAGCGCGAGACAAAAACCGACTAACAATATACAGCGCTGTGTAAATACAGTATTTTGTAAACATTCGAAGAACTACTAGCAAAGACGAAGCTGACAAACATAAAGAAAGCAACTACCGCCATGCCGGAATGTATAGTCGGGGGTGGGGAAGGAGTTGTAACCTCGGCATTGTTGATCGTGGGAGTGAAAACAAACTTGCATGTCAGAAAGTTTCCTTTCAAGAATTAGTTGCTAAAAAGATTGTGTTACCAACCTTGCCTGTAGTAGGAGGGGTGGGACTGTCGTAGGGGGACTGGAAAAAGAGTAAGAAAGGTGTCACACAAGTTTTGTCACTGGTTTGTATTGATGTTTGTTGATAATGTCGTTTGGTCTAGTAGTTATGGTCTATTCGTAATTCCAATATTGGGTGTCGAGGGCTCTACTAGCAACAAGGTAAATATAGTAAGTCTGGCGAAATAAATATCGATAATTCATGTAATTTCACCCGTCGTTAGTAAATATGCAACGTCCGTCTAGAGTGAAGCAATATGGGTTGTGGGCTCGACAAAAGAAGACGATGCCGCGGAAACAAGAAATATATTTCAGAGTGCACATATAGAGAGAGAGAAAGGCGCCAAGGAGAAGTGAAGAGAGAGCGAGGCCAAGTAAGCGAGCTGGGAGATCCGTGACACTGTCAACAATCAAGATTATTGGACTGAACAACAACAAAAAGAGGAGCAGCTTATGATTTGTTAATAGAGTATAAAGACGTATTTTCAGAGCGACCCGGACATTTAACTGTTATAAACATAAAATCAACGTATCAAAGAACACATTTCTTAGAGAAAAAATATCTCAGTACTTCACGTATCGTCATAGCCGTGGAAGAACATTTGATTGATTGATTAGTGCTTAACGTCTCATATTTATGCACTTTGATAATCGAGACGATGAGTGGGATAGATGAGGATGAAGTATGAACAGAAGGGAGGAGGGGAAACCGGCCCGGCACGTAGCTACTCTTTCGAAAGTACCAAGGGGACCAACGGCTTAAAGTCCCATCCGACAGACGGTGTAACTTCACATTCATATAAGTTCCTCAATAACCGGACTGCTGAGCAAGACGTCAAGGAGAACGAAAGCCGTTACCTAGCTTTCCGAACCCTCAATCGGCTCTAACCAGCGGTATACGTCAGCTTCAGGGGTAGAGCGGTCACCCACTCTACCCATGACCACGCCCGATCCTGCTTACTTCCCCCCCCCTGGTGTTCGAGTGGGAACCGTTAAACGAGCTCGGCTAAACGCTGGCGTAGTCAATAGGAAGTCGGCTAAATATTCAACAACAACGGGCAACGACAACAACAACAACAACAACAACGAATAAAATGATGCCATGGAATATATTTGAAAGAGCAACAGTCCATATTGTATTGTATTGTATTGGTATTTATTTAGCCTCGTTTAGTTTATAACATTAATATTAATAAAATACTGAACATTTGAGTAGTCATTAATCATTAATTTATAAAAAGTTTTGCAAAACACTAAAAACTATAATAAAAAAATAAACAAGAGAGTGTCATGCAGAATCGGCAAAACCTTTATAAACTGCGTTGCTTGGAGAGCGATCTAAATTGCTCTACAGAATAATAAATTATCTAAAAGCCATGGCTTTGAGTTCTTTCTTAAAACGAGTACAATCTTTGATATTCCTGATTTGTAAACGCGAACAGAATGTAAGGTTGTGCCGACACTGCAAGCCTTTCGTATCATTGATAGCTTACACTTTGGTGCCCTCTTAGTTATCCTTATTCCTAGTATTAATTTATGAAAATCTGAATTACTAGTAAAAAGGTGAAGAATTTTGATGAAGATTAATATAAATTTATGATATCTCTCGCAGAGTAATGGAAAATTGTCATATTCCTGTTGATATAGCCTAAGGACGTGTAGAACTGTATTCTCATTCTTAAATCTCAGTTCCCCCGGTACTAGAACTGCATTATTTGCATTACATATTCTACGCGTGCGGGCACAATGATGTGCTCGTTCTATGACCTACTCGCGGGGATAAAAAACGACGTGTGCCGAAGTAAAGTCAACCAGCGTAAATATCCCCACTGTATACGCAGCAGTAATTAATTCTCGATATGGTAGTCGTGGGAAACGCTCCCGTAGGTGTAATTTTTTTTTTTTTTTTTTTTTTTTTTTTTTTTTTTTTTTTTTTTTTTTCTTATTATTTATACATTCCAGACAATAAAAAAGTCCGCCCCGTCCTGATGGGTCTAGTGGTTAAAGACGCAGCATTAATCAATTTTCTTCAAGCCAAAACAAGGTCCACAAAAATGGAAAACATGTTAATCTTCAATCAGACTACATAAAGTACGGTGTTCGACGGCAAGAGTGCAAGAAAAACTGCAGCGGGAAAACATTTAAACTCACACACAAGATTAAAGAGTCATCACAAGTCGCCGTCACCAAAATCATTCTGGAGATACATTCCACAATAAAACCCGTTCACGACGAATCCGATAGAAGTGTACTACAACAACGAGACTGCAACGGGGATACGTAAAGTCATCGTGAACTTTTCTACATTTTAACAATCAGTCTTTCAACGCAAAGAGCCAAAATTACACCAGTGAAAAGGTCCTCATTTTGCACCACGTGGTACCTCAACCTCTCCACCTTCACGGTCGTAAATAAAGATCTATTAAAGTGATACAAAATTAAAACTAGGAAAATCTTCGGGCTCCGGACAAAATACCAGTGTCTTTCTTATCAGGGAGTGTGCTGACGTTCTAGCTCGGCCATTGCAAATGATATATAATCGCATCTGCAGGAAGGCGTCTTCCGGATGTATGGAAGCATGCAAGATTACACTGTTTTAAAAGTGGCGATAAATCTATAGTGAATAGCTACAGACCAATATCACTCCATCGATTTCTCAAAAAGGTTGAAAAGTTTTTTTATCAACATTTACTTCACAGTTCGCCTCCACGTCGGGACAAAATATGACTCTGATAATAATATGCCTCCCCCCCAAATCAAGGTTTTACGTTTATTTTTACTCTAAACAAATAATAATGTATACTATTCGACCATCATAAATATATAATTTTATAATGACAAAAAAACTGAGTAGTTAAAGCCTTGAAAACATCAGCTCATGCCTGTCCAGGTAGCATTTTCAAAGTCTTTATAATTTTAAATAATGAAATCAGTGTTATATAATAATTATCTACCTAAATAGTTTGAAAAATAATATACTTGTTACTTTAAATAAGTTAATTCGTCAAACAAATAACTAGTACTTAACGACATTTAAAGCATACGAAGTTGGTCATCCATGGAATTTAACAAGCTCCATGGCCATGCCTTTAAGTAGCGATAAAACCACCAGGTGGCAGGTCAGTCCAAAACAGAAGTGGAAACTAAGGTATAGTGCATTTTGAATTTACATGTATGGGGCTCCAAGAACTGTGAAAGTAAAAGTGTTTTTATATCTCAAAACATCCGTAGCTTGTGATGAAACACACACGTGCTATGCCTCGCTATATATAAAAAAGGCACCAAAAAGGGGGCACTCCTAATCTGCACCCTGGCCCCGTGATAACGTAGTTGTACCACTGAGTAGGTCTATGCTTTGTTTCTCCTCTGGATAGAGTAGTTATATTCAAAGTTTTAGAGGAATAAACATAATAAATAATATATCTTGTTAGTATGCAGTGTATGTAGTAATGGAAAAGAAGGAAATGTGATTTTCTGTTAAATTAATGAAATATAGGCCTATGTTTACAAAGTTGCAAACTATTCATAGCAAATAAAATGAAATAAATAAAAGGAACATGGATGTCACATTTAAATAAATAGCCTACCCGGAATGTATCTGTGATGTTGGGTAACATGGTCATAAATTCTGGAACCGCAAACCCATGCTGAAGGATTCGATACTTTCTGTCTCTAAAGTTTTTTGAAGCAGCCCTCAACAGTATCGAATCACTCTGGCGTCCATGAAAAAACTTAGTTCTTTTCTCAGTTCCTCATGTTTTCATCAATCTACAATATGAGGATAGAGAATGTGATTGTAATAGGCCTAAAATAAATTTATAAACTGCTTACAATTTAAAATTTCAATTCAGCAGCAAAGTACAAAGTTAACATAATGTTCATGTAAATATACTGTATAGGCACAGAAATTTTTCATAATCATTTTATTAATATTTGGAATATAATTTATCACTACGTGCATACTAACATTCTAAAATTTTTAAAGTACTATTTTTTACCCCAGTTACCAACGGACCATTGCTCTATGCTCTGCGCACTATAACAAATTAAACATCAGCCATTCACTCATAAAACACAAGCAAGCACATACATTTAAAGCTAAAGTAATGTGTTTTCCATTGGACGCACTAGTGCGAACTCAGTGCGGGTGTCGGAAACCATGTTCGGTGCAAATTGGCGCGAGTGCTGCACGGACCGCACTGGGTCTGGAGGACAGTGCGACCGGAGCTAGTGCAATATGGCGCGAGTGCGCACATGACCGCACTGGGTCGGAGGACAGTGCGACGGAGCTAGTGCAATATGGCGCACGAAACGCGCGGGATATTTATTATTGATGAGCTTTTGGAATCATTGATAGCAGCGATGATGAAGATTTTGTTTCGTGTGAAATGTGCTCACACAAAACGACATAAAAACCTAAATTGAGGGTTACATTACTGATGTAGTCAACAAATATTCGACAAGGAGGTATGGTTTCTGCCACCACTATTCAATAAAATTTAGTTAAAGGGCTACCTACACTAGGTCAAATTTTTGTTTATTAACCGTTTTGTAGTTCCGAAAGAACTTCGTCTAGAACAGCCTGTCAGTGAAAAAGTGGATAGAAGATTTCAAAAACTCTATCTACGGCACCACAGACAGAAACTCATAGGTGGAAAGAGCCAATTCACCAGAAAGGCACAACATACTGTCATTTTTGTGTTAAGCATTCTGCTAAAGGCCCCTAGGCAGTGCTAGTGGGCCAAACTCCGTTGTAGATGTAAGGGCCACGAACAAACGTAGGCTACAAACCTAGGCTAGGCCTCGATGAACAAATCAACTGCTGACGCCATTGCACCCAAGTGGAATTTCTGTGCAGAAAATAATATCAAACCTAAAGCTAGAATTATCAATCAGGCTAGAGGCTCCTTGCCAAGTGAGTCAACAAAATGAACAAATTAATTACTTTTATTTTACACATCTTTATTATCAAGGACAACAAAATAACAATACATAGTTACAGTTAAAACAGTTTTCACAATGTAGTCCCTTTCGGGTAACACCATAGTCTTACTTAGTATACCTTGTCGATATGTCGATAAACTGATGGACAACAAACAGGCACATGGGTTGGTTAGGCAAAAATTATGTTGTTCACATCAGTGTAATTAATTTGTTTCATTGGAAATGAGCTATAGGCCCTACTTTTGCCTATACCTACCAATGTTACAGACGGAAGGTAGGCCTAGTCTTAGTAGCCCCTATAATCTTTGTTACATTTACTCTTAGTGTGAATTTTGTAGCCGACCTAAAACATTTCTGTAATAGGTGCCACTTAAAAAAACTTTACCAGGTAAATTCTGATAACAACAATTTTAATAAAAACAAGGACTTTCTAGCCAAACCATGGGCGTAACTGTTTTAAACTTTGATTGTATATTGTGCATATTATCTAAAAACTAGATTTTAAACTTCCATAAGGTTCGCAGGCAACAAAAGGTTGTATCTGGAGGACGTAAGCAGCAGGTGCGGTATGCGGTGAAAACTTCATTTCACAGGGTTATAAGTAGAGTGAGGGAATTCTTAGTTGATTAGCAGCAGATGTCAAAATTTTCTAGCACAAATGAAGCTAAAGAAAAGGGGCTTGCAGAAGCCGGTCCAGAAGTTTGATTATGCTTCCATATTAGGCCTATCCAAAAATTCAATTTTAATTTTAAGTGACCTACACTGAGAATTATGGGATGTTTTCATTGTTTCAATAGGTGTCTGGAGTTCCCAGACGTGTTAGGTGGGGGGCGGCGGGGGGGGGGGGACTGTGTTGATGGCACCTACTTACGATCGAACACCAGCTCATAAAAATTCGGCCACTTTACGTAACCGTCATGCTCAAATATCAATAATATGCAAGGCATCTGTATAATAAATCTGTAATTCTGGAGTGGTTTACCGCAACACCGAGTAAAATTCATGATTCTCGTGTATTTAAACTGTCCTATGTATACGAAGAGATCCACGGATATGTAACCACAGATGGCACTGCTAGGTGATGCCGCATATTCCATTCGGAGAGTGGCTGTTGACCCCGTTACAGAGATATGGCAACTTGACTGATGCTTAACATCACATTATAACTACAAGCTTTCGGCTACGTAGGGTGTATTGAAAATTAATTCGGTATTTTAAGGGCACGCTTTCGCACTCGTTCGAACAGGACTTTCATCTGTAGATACAGTAACAAAGTTTGTAATGTCATGCTGTGTCTTGCACAACTTGTGTATTGATGCAAATGGACTTGTGGTACGAACAAGTCGAGAAGGAGTGATGATGATGAAGTCAATGATGTAGAAGTGCCCCAATGAAATGAAAGGGATGTGAGGGAAAATTTTACTCACGAATGTTGGGTGAAAGTAAAGTACCAAACATCTGCGAGCAGCTCTGCGAATGGCATTGTGTGGTGAATCATACCTCTCAATCGATACGTACCCAAAAAGATAAGATCAGGTTTCAACAGTCAACACTATTTGGGTTTAGCCTATATTATTTGTGTTGCCTTCTTGGAATGGGAATTAAGTCCATTAAATAATAACAATTCACTGATACCCTAGTACGAAATTTAAAAACTAAACAAAATTACCATTATCTTTAGGGTAGTAGAGAGTATAGATAGAGATCATGTCCAAATATCTAGAAATGTAAAGTAAGTAGGTAACTATAATAGTAGGTCAATATAAAGTATTTTTTTATTGTCACAAAGTTACTTCAATCAGTCATTAGTGATGTGAAAAATTGCACATGAAAAAGATTGCATAGGACTATACATTGTGTAGGCCAATTATATTGCGGTTATGCGATAAAGCTAAATCAATTTTTATCTTAAACACACTCACTCATAGGTTATAGAAAGAAAAGTAGGGCAAATAACTTATTAAAAATAAGTAATGATGTGTGAAGGCCCGATAGAGAATCCATAATAATAGGATAACATTTATGCTTGAATTTTAAGGAAAATTGTGTAAGCTGTACCTAAATAGGAAAATACATAGTACGTACAAAGCGATAGGTTACTCACAAGATGGAGCTTAGTGTATTGTAAGCGTACGTATTAGTGTGAGGCTTACAAAATTAAATAAAAGAAGTGCACTAAGCGGCTATTACATGTCTAATGATTTATTGCGATTATCGATAGGCTATAGCTAAATAGAAAGAAAAACTAGTGGGCAGATGGATTATAAGAATAATTTAATCAATAAAAAAGAAATAACATTTTATGCTGGAATTTTAAGGAAAATTGTGGTAAGCCTACCTAAAATAGGAAAATACATAGTCGTACAAAGAATATGTTACTCCACAAGTGCGGAGCTAAGTGTATTGTAGCTAGGTATTAGTGTAGGGCTTACAGGACAACCTGTGGATGGCAAAGTTGAAAGAAGACACTCCCGACCTACGACGTTCAGCTGTATTTAAAAGGTAAATCCCCCCCCCACCCCTATCCGCTATGGAAAGACGTAGTAAAATGAAATGATTGTCTTCGAGTGTCTGATTATTTGTTTGTATTTTACTAACTAATTTAAGGAAACGAGAGATGTAGGACTAGAGACCGTCAGATTCACTGGGCAGCAAAAAACGAGTTGAAACAGAGGAGCAAAAGGACAATGGAATAAAGAGGACCTAAAATATTACAAATGGTTACTTATTTAATTCAACTTCTAATGTATTTAACCTAGTAAGTACTAAATACCGTGGCTATATTCCAATCACTGGTATTCGTTGAAGAAAATCCCTTTTCTCTCGGATCGTTCAACAAAAAATACTTCAAAATTTTTTACAAAAACACCACTACGTGAATGTGTGAATTTTGAAGATGAAAATACTACGTTTGATGTTGATGGGATATTGCTAACGTCGAATATTATGCAACTGGCTAATCTCGACGAAGGGCGGACGTAAGGATGCTTTGTTGGCCAAGGGGTGGACAGGCCTGTGCTGCGTCAGAACCAGCATAAGCATATGGGGAGGGCAAAGGTTCCCCCACGTTCTCTCCCCTTTCGGGTCGTCTCCGTCTGTTTTATTCGTTCCCCACCCCCCCCCCCCCTTCCAGTTTGTCATTGTGTCGCCGTCGGGAGAGGGTAGTCAAGGGAGGGAAGTGCCACGACGCCGACACAGAGCTCGCACATTAGTTTTCAGGGAGATAAACTCCCCTAATCACGGGCCAAACCACGAGAAGGTGCGAGTTGGAATAAATTACTACGTCTCTCGGCGGCATTTTCAAATGTGCTTAATAATACTCTCTTTAAATTTGGCGTACACCAATTTTCCTTTACAATATTTCGGCCTTTTGAACTGTTGCGTGGCAGCCATCTTTAGTTTAGAGCTTCTCCCACTGCGATGCCTTTGCACAGCTGTGAAACCGCACACAGCACAATATTGACGTAAGTTTCGGTTGTTAACATCTAGAACATCATAGAAGTAAACAGCATGCCGAACCTGTCAGTGAAATACCTTCGTCGTCATTGGGGTTATCATCTAGTCGACATTCTCGTCTCGACTCTTGGTCGAGGTCTCCCCTGTTCAAAAAATAAAAAAAAATGCTCGAATGAAGCTTAACTCACGTCCAAGAAGCAAAATAACACTCACTCATGCTCTGAAGTTGAGCTTCAAAATGGGCTCTACGATTGCTGAACTCAATCATTATTTGCGGAATTAAAACACCTTTGAAACAAGTATGGCCAAATTGCAATTGATGTTGCGGCTATCTCAGCCAAAAGTATCAAACCTAGACGAGAGGGGGGGGTGGTGTTGACTGGGCTAGAGCAGTATGCTTGAATAGGAGTGTTGAAAGGCAGTTGCTGGAAATGACTGCAGTGGACGTTAAGTAAGACGCTCAGCAAGTGGAAAATATAGGGGAAGAAGGGTGTACATGTCATTTCAATATGACACGGGAACCAGCAAAAAAAAAATGTCACCGTTTTTCGAAACCAATAAGGAAGGGAAAAACGAGAAGACAGTCCATGTCCTGATTCCATCGCTAACTACAATATGTACGGTACATGGAGTAGTGGAACAAATTCCACCAATCCTACTCTTTCTTAAAATTAGTGGAAGGGTCTAGGAGGTGGTGGCTAATTTGGTTTATTACCTACTTGATTCTTCAATAGTAATAAATTTGCCTCTCTACAAAGTGCAAATGAAGTTAGTAAAAATAGTTCTTCTGCAATGGAGTCATTAAACTTTAGATTCTACAACTTGCCAAATGAGCTAATAGGGACATTCTGCAGTAGAGAAGAAAAGAGGGGCAGTACCCGGCACCAGTTTTGTAAAGAAAAAAATAATGACGTCTACTGGTAGATAACTCCCTCCGATTATCATAGGGTCGATGAGGTTGTCAGAAGTTGGTGGACACTAGCTACTGTGGGCCAATCGTCGCAGGTGTGCATATTGAAGCACAATAAACAACAGCGACGTAAACAACCAGTCAAGGTGTGTCATGTAAAAATTGCAATTGTGCAAAGGATGTTTTGCACCATTCCATTCATCTCGAAAACATAGTTTGGTTTGGCTTTACCTAGTGTAGTGTAGACTGTGTAGTGTAGGTGTAGGTCTTGACATCAATTTACACTACACTTTTTACCAGGATACCAAACGTTTTTCAAGCTACACGCTACACTAGATTCACTCACATCGAACTGTCAAACTAAAAACAGAATAAAACAAACAAATCAGTACTGTTGAAGGCACTAAATGAGTCAAAATGAGAGACAATTGTGTACTACTGACGATGAAAAAGCTATTTGGAACATAAACTTCAATAGTGGCCTTATCCTAAATTGAGGTAGAGAACCATACGATTTGCCCTCATCACAAAAACATAGTGCCACAAATAAAATACTTCGAATCAGTTTCTAATACGTAATTATAGACTATTAATTGATTTTAGGAGTATATCGATGGTCAAATGAAAGAATGTGTCAGTCATCATGTTTTAAGCTGTTTCTCTTCAAATGGTGCGCCTAAATTTTTTACACTCCTGACACCCTAACACGACCTCCTAGAGCTCGTGTAGAAATCTACACTTTACACAACACGAAGTCAAACAAAACGGACTACACTTTACACTACACTTATACGAAACGCTTTTAGACATTTTGAGCCTACACTAGGTTAAAAGTGTAAGTTCGTGTAGCAAACCAAACAAACCTCGTGTAGCCGGACAAAACCTTGCCGCACTATTTTTTTCAATCATATCTCTGAAAAAGTCACTGCCTCTTCGGAAATTTATGTTTTATTAGAATCTATTTAATTAAAAATGCTAATATTATTTAAATATAATTTCCATCGAACTAATGAGTTTGTCCAAGTGAATTACTTAATAAGCCCAGCTATCTCATTTATGCATAATAGATTTTTTACGAAGGCAAGCACTTCCACAGTCAGCCCCCTCCCCCTGATAGAGGGCACCCAGTAGTCATATACTGATTTTTCCTTATCAACAGTCTTGAGTTTACCTTTCAAAACATTATAAATACGAGATTTCATCTGATAGTAAATATTAAATAAAGTTTAGCGATCTAATCAATCATCAGAAACACTTTGTAAAACTCTGTAGAATCCTTGTGTATTCGTTGCGTGCTAAAAATCGATCCTTACAACGATCAGTAGACAAAACAGCGGGAGCAAGTATTGAAGGGATGCGGAACTGTGATCGTCGAGCGATAGACAGGAACCGGATTCATTGTCTTAGGAACCCGGAAGCAGTTTGGAACAAACACCGGCTAGCAACTGTAAAACTGTATAAGAAAACCTGTAAAAAACAAACATGACCTATCCCTTAGTTTAGTTGCGATGGTTGCACTTTTAAATCATTAGGCATTCTCCAATTTGGCCTGTTTTATGACGTAAATGAGTTTCACCCCCTCCCATCCCCACCCAAAAAAAAAAACATAGCATACTAACTAGATTATGTTTAGCAAAAACAAAACTGAGATGGAGCCCTCCTGAAGCCATTGTAGCGAATGTCAAACCTTAGCTGAATCAAGGTTGACATATGCATTACATGGTAGACTAAACATTGTAAAGTGAATGTGTTAATTGGAGTGTGTGACTCAGGTGCTCGGCCATAACTACCAGTGTTCACGCGGTACAATGGGTTGTATGGATGTGGAGTTTGTCTTCATCCAGGAGAGGTTGTTGAAAATGCAGAGGACATACCAGAGTGTATCCGGGTATCTTGAAAAATTGCCTTTTTGGAATTAATTTTTTTCAAATAAATTTTGCTTGTTGACCCCGCCTCGACTACATTGCTATTAAGCAGAAACCATACTGTTGATAACAGACCCAGTATGATTTGTAAGATTTTTCTAAATGGCACGGGAAAAAGATAGGTAGGACAGGATACAAACAAAACTCTGCTGTGTTACTTCATTGTTCAATGTTTTAGGACTAGCAGTTCCTAGATTTTCTTGAAGAGATAAATTATAGAAAATGTGATAGATAGTTGAGAATATATATGTAGTGATTCATTCAAGCAGTATTTCCTACACTTACATGTGTTTTTTACTCACCTTTGTTACTAAGAATCAATTTTCAACTCATTTTTTAAATTTTTATTGAGAAAAAAATTGTTGTATTGATGGCATTAGATGAATTACAGTACGTTAACTAGGCAAACAGCATACCTACCTGGTTAACAATGGTCACTTTTATCACAAATTATTCCTGAAAAACGAAAATTCTATGAGGTAACATAGGTGAGATTTAGTAACGGCGGTACGAAAATATATTTTCCTATTTAACAAAAAAGCTGAAAATCTACATCAAACCTAAAGCAACTCTTCGAAGTGGTCTTGGTAACCTAATGTACTGAAATTTCAAAATATCACCTATGTTAACTCAGAATCTCACCCGTGTTACTTTTTAGTAACAAAGAGTGAGGGTAAACAAAGGTGAGATTTTAACCTTCCCAAATGCGTCATAAATTAATGCAAATCATGCTTGCTTTCCTGTCAGATTATCAATGGGTTCTGGTATTGTAACCTTGTTAAATACTTTAGTAGTAAATGAGGTAACTAAAGCATACCTCAAATATTAGGTAACAAAAGTTGTATTGAATTAAAATACTCCCATCAAATAAACAGTAGAACGGTGAAAATTAGTCTTCGTTAAACATGTTTCACACACACCAGCCATCTAGATAAGAGGGAACCACAGCTGTCATGCTTGCAATGGAAGGGTCTGTTTAGGGCGGAATTTTCAAATGCAAATGGTAACAACAGTGAGGAACAAAAGGTCAGGCAACAATGGGGACACGCATAAAATATATCCAAAAATGACATTAATGAAATGATACTTGAATTAATACATTCTAAATGATAGGTTTTGGTAATAGTGATGGCTTAAAATTAACATGCCGTTATTAATAGGCTACATCTAGTACAATGACACCGAAAAACGTAAAATTTTGAATAGGGCACATTTTTTATCACACTTTTAACGATTTTTTTTGACTAATTTTTAAACAGGTGCCATGTAAATATGATTTTGATTCAGAATAATAATTTAAGAATATGCAATTAAGATTTAAAACTACATGTATAGAAAATAACTTTTAAAATGTGAAGTGATGGGACCCAGAGGTGGGCAAGTTTTAGAATTGACCCATCCCATAAAAACCTAAACCAAATTATGAAAACCATGCAGACACCATACAGCCACATCCATGATGCCATCTTGACGAAAAATGCAAGAAAAATTTGACATGAAAAAAAAAACTCAGTTTACTCGCCGCAAAACCTACAACATACTAGTTCAATTCCATTTATTATTAGTAGCATCTACTCAAGTTCCCAAAAGCCCCACCTATAGTATCTGCTCCATGCCAGCTAACAGTGATCCAGGAGTTACCTATGACTCCATCCTTTAGGAAAGTAACTGTTGAAATACTCAGGAAATCGTTGAAATTTGGTTAAAGATAAACGGTTTTTGGTGGAATCTTCCAGAAATTGAAATCCATGTTTGGATTTCCCCATTTTTCACGTTTTGTATTTATGTCTCGCAACGGATCTTTCTTTAAGGCTTTTTTGCAACCAAGTGCGTATATCAATATAAAAGTACTGAATTGCATTCACATGCAAAATTTGGCAATTATATTAACAACTGTCAGCAGAAACACCCTGGCGCGCATTTGAGTTGACAAGCTGAGT
Organism: Sweltsa coloradensis; assembly: GCA_024449915.1. NCBI lineage: Eukaryota > Metazoa > Arthropoda > Insecta > Plecoptera > Chloroperlidae > Sweltsa > Sweltsa coloradensis. Next base: position 20,136 of record JAMZAV010004441.1, read on the forward strand.
AGATATACCAGGGGCAAGTCACTAAACGGCCAAAACAAAATCTATTAATATGGATATGGCTAGGGTTCCATAAATTCGACCAACCGTTAAATGCTAAATTTTTACGTAGGCACTGGAGTAATAGTTTTTGATAACTGTAGATTTTTTTTGACTTTTGCCCATTGTCTTTTAAACTAAGAAAAGCAACTGAAAATTATAACCCGCACAATACTCGTTATTATTATTTCACTACAATTCAAGAAATTAAAAAAGTCCGCCCCAACCGGGATTGTGTGAGGTGAGCGTCTTAACCACTAGACATCGGACGGGTGCATTTTAATCTCTTAATGTAGATGCAGTATACATTCGGGAACTACTGACAAACCAAAATCGAGAAATACTCTTTATATTTGAGCCATGCACAAGTGGAAAACATTAATTATCAACCAAGAATCCACGATGTGTGGATGTGGATCTGACCAACGATCAAGTGAGTTTAATGTTTTTTAACTTTGTTTACCATGGAACTTGTGAGGATTTTGTGGAACAAATATAAGACTTGATGAAAAAAATAGAACGCATTCACAGACAACCAGACACAGACAAACACGCACACCATTTCAACAAAACTCCTCCCAAACCAAAAGCTCGCGTCGTCAACGCAAACCCGGCATCACCCTTACTGCCAAACAAACAACCATCTTTATCTCTTTATATAACATGTAAAAAAGTGATGATGAGTGGGGAACTATTCTAGTTCAATAACTCGTAGATGACTCCGCATATTCTGGACGTATTACAATTTCATTGTTTCAGAAAATCATTTGGAATTAGTTCCCTTGGGCCAACGAAGGAGTGACGATCTCTGCCCGAAAGTACGAAGTTAAACTTCGAATCTCGACGCTGATCACGGACCTCATGCAGATTCTCCTCATCCATCAGAAAGGCTAGTAATCAATGACTTAGAGCAAAATTTATCGAAGCCCACTAATCTGTGTGCAAGGCTTTGATCAATCCTATCCTGTACGCGCATAACAGGTTAGTGTCGAGAAGAGTTGGGGCATTACTCTTTTTTTAATGTTAAAATTCAGTAGATACAGGTAGATAGTAGCACCGTGATTTGCACATTACATCCGAAACACTGAGTTTGCCCCCCCCCCCCCCCAAGAAAACGATGTGTGCTCCTTTCATTTCCCCGCACACATGCCATTAGTTAAGAAAAAAATCAATACAAAACTAAAAACAGGAACCACTCCTTAAAATAATAATGATGTGAATATGGAATTTAATTGATAAAAACCCATTTAAAAAATGCATTGCTGAGGTTGCTCATTAGCCAGAAACATTGCTAACAAAGTTGAATCTACACCACAACAATCCACATTAGATAGCATCAACCAATAGTAAATCAATCTTGTTTCAACATATTTATTACATTTTGTTTGCAAATTAGAAGAGAATATTCCTACATGACATACAAGTTTATTACTTTATTACTGTATGGAAATGTCCCATCCCTTTTGTGCCTTTAACCTGACCATAAAATGTAACGGTAACACACAAAACAAAACAACACACATTTAGAAGTAACAGAAGCAAATTCCTTGTACTGTGGAGACCGAACAAGAACAGAACGAAGAGCGGAGACCAAACACGTCCGCCTGCGACAAGAACAACTGACCGACTGCGAGACTGCTGCTGCGCTATGTGTACTGTAGCTTGTGTAGATGGCAGACAAAAGGTGCGGGGCGGCGAGGTCATATCGATGTTGCACGTCAAGTGCATGGAAATTATTCAAAATCGTTTTATGACACTAGCACATGATCTCCAAGATGTATAAAAATTGATTGCGAGCTATATTTAAAAGTGTAGTGAGGTTCATCGCGACGCTACTATATTTTCGCAATTTTTTTCATATCTCACGCTAGAATTGATGACACTGAGATGAGGAGCGCTTCCCTGAAAAGCAGGACAGATTAAAGAGGTGCGGGGGACAGGCAACCCCAATAGGGCGGGTCAGACGGGTCAGAACAACCTCTTCGCGTCGAGAAGAGCGCCTTGAAGAGAACCATGGTGTTACATCGTCTTTTATTTCACGAAGTTTATTATTTTGCATGAAATGCCATTCTTCGCACCACTTTTCTTTAAGTTTGCGTTTGAAGAATGCTTTTAGATCAGGCGTTACAACTAAATGGCAATCAACTTGTGTTCTGTTACCAGCTTCTTTGGCTCTTTGGTCCGCAACATCATTTCCTAAAATACCAGAAGGGACCAGTCACCCAACAAAAAACTATTGAGTTTTGTTTTGCAGCAAAGTTTCGACAATATTAGGTGTATTTTACTAATTAATGGATGTGTAGTGTAAATTTGGCAAATAGCCACTAGTGAACTTAAAGAATCCATGCACACTAAGAATTTGGAGTCCTTACTATCAAGAGCAAAACAGGAGGCTTTGTAGGATTGAAAAACAGTTCTGCATTGTAGACGCTGTATGTGGAATGGAGTTTAAAGTTGAAGTTGTTGCTCTCCGTTTTTAAAGGCAGAGCCGACTGATATTGATATTGATTGATATATTGATGTTGGTGCTAAGCTCAAGTTTTAAACAGATATCCGTGACCAGTGTACTAAGAAATGCTAATAAAATGAGTTTGAGAGTTTTCTTTATGCCTATACTAAACGTTTTTCAACCGTATCACAGGTAAAAGAGTTGTAAGCAAAGCCTCCGTCATCGAAGGCCATTCAATATGGGATCGATAACGAGCAAGGGGCAGCAGCTGCGGCTGCATAGGAAAGCAAAACCGGCAGCACAGTTCAAGAGTGTGTTCACGGTGTGTTTGTGGCCCCGAGCTAGCCGTACATCGGAGCTAGTCCTGATGGCCTGGTAGGAGACGACGGTCTCATCCAAGTCGAGTGCCTCCCTTCTATCGGGGATCAAACGCCAAAAGAAGCTGCCGCGTGAAGGACTATAGAAAAAAAAAAAAAAAAAAAAAAAAAAAAAACAACAGAGGCGGACACAAAGTTGGGACTTGATAATCCTATTTAGCTATTTAAACAATTATTTAAATTAAATGTACAACTTGATAAAACAAAAATCCAGCACAGAAACCGGGCAACCACGTTGTATGTCAAGGCTCTTTTCTTTCACTGAACAGAATCTAACACTGACCAAACCTAAAGTGAACAACCTGTGCGGACAGAACAGACGGAGCACACCACTGAGATAACGAACGCTTAACTGAGCAGCAAGACAGAGTATACTGTGAAGAAAACCTATCAGTCTGGACAGAAAAGACATTCAGCTGAACACATTCAGCAGAAACAGACGCCAACGTCATGTACTGTAAAGGACAAACAAGAACACAACGAAGAGCAAAGGCAGAACACGTCCGCCTGTGTCAAGAACAACAGACTGACTGCGAGGCTAGACTGCTGCGCGAACTGTAGCATGTGTAAAAGTCAGTCAAAAGGTGCGGGGCAGCGAGGTCATATTGATGCTGCACGTTGAATGCATTGAAATTATTCAGAATCGTATTTATGTAAGTATCACATTAACTCCAAGATGTGTAATAGTTGCATGAGAGCTGGAGCTTTAAATGTGTAGTGTGGTTCATCGTGATATTTCATTTTTACAAAAATTTCAATATCCATGGATTTTACTATCATTACGGACCAAATATAACATTATGCATTCCACGTTACACACAACACCTGCAGGTAGACAGTAGCTAGAATTTATTGGTACACCGAGTTCAATCGACATTGACTAGCAGAGGTTGATAGATTCAATTTCAAGGAATCAGAATTTCATTAAATTCTACTTTTCATTGGACCAGTGTGCTCAAATAGCATTGGCATTCTCTCTATAGTTAGTTAGTTAATGTTGTTTTAGGGCACTCAACAGTAGAGATATCAGTGCCCATGTCAATTGTATTGGAATCTTCCGAATTTTCTTTTTCCATAATTGTGGATTACCACCATGTTTTCTTCTTTCCAAAGGGAGGAGCGTAAGGGAAGACGAGGGGGGTCAATGAGAAGGAGTGTGGATGTTGGATAGGATGGGTTAAACTGGGTGGGAACGGAGGAGTGCTCGTTGCAGAGAGGGCCGGCAAGTATGGAGACGAAAAAAGTGAAAGAAGAAAATGAATATGAGTAAGCCTGTGTGAATGAAGAAAGGTGTGATAAAAAGTTGCGCGAGAGCTCTCTTTGCAACACGCACCCCAACCGGCCAGAGCTCGCCCTTAGTTTTGGGGAATTCACTATAGAAATGGTTTACATGTCATGATGATTTCTGTGCAGAAACTACTTTGGTCCCAGTTTTTCCCTTCCACCATATTGCACTGATAGCATGTATTGCCGAAAGGCTGCTTATTTATGGTGGTAGGCCTACAGCAATGTTTTGTAATGCGCAAAATAATATCACCCATTGGTAATATTCATGAAATGTACATTGACAAATTGTACTAATGCCAGGTGTCTTACTGGCACTATTAACAATTAATTAATTATCCTCCTAATACACAGAGCCCAATCAGGCAACTTGTCCCTCTTCATTGATAAGCTTGAGTCTCTCTTGATCCAAAATCATGCGATATCAAACGATATCCAAAATCATAAATATTTTTTGTGGCGACTTTAATGTGGAATTACTAAAACTCTCAAACCGAGTGCTATCCTTACAGACGCTTGCTTATCATTTTACTTGCGTCCACGATGCACAATCCTACTCGCATCACATCATTGCGCTCTACCCTCATTGACAACAAGACCATGGCCACCTTCAAATTAAGAAGTAGGGTTACATTCCATCGTGTTAGTGAGAAAGTATATTTCGGACAAGATTTGTTTTCTAAAGAGTAGGATCTAAATTTAATTGTTTAAAGTTTATTTTCTAGTCACTGCCAATCGTGTTCTTTTCAACATGAAAGCAAACTCGTGCCGCTTACGTAGCACTTTTGCGTAATAATCCTATTAAGTTATTGAAACCAGTTATATAAATTAAATATAAATATTTTTACAACAAAAACAGAAAGCAGCACCATTATTGTCTGTCACGGCTCTAATCTCGCACTGAACAGAAGCTATCACCAACCAAACATAAACTGCACAACCTGTGCGGACAGAGTAGAGGGGGAACAACACTGAGATCACAAACGCTTTACTGAGTAGCAACAAAACCTTTCAGTCTGGAAAGAACAAGACATTCTCTTAAGGGGAATCCCTAGACTCGACTCATATTGGGTAACTAAGAAAATATGTGTACACACACAAAGTATATCTCGTTTAAGGCCTACTGACGTGTTTTTTTTCACAGTGGCGGAAAATTTTGGGTGTTTTTGGACATGTTTTTTTGAATTTTATTGTTAAAAATGGGAATCAAACCAGCTCAGAGATCATTTGGTTTAGAACCTAGATTTTTTTTATCAACAACTATGTACGTTTTTAGCAGCGTTTGAAGGTAACTTTATTCAAATATCTCTGTAACTTGTTTTTATATGAATTTTTGAATTTTTGGGTTTGAAAATTTCACAACAAATAACACGAAGTGTTTTAATTGTTTTCACTTGAATTTCGTGAGGCATACCAGATTGGGCTACTTCATTTGCTTGATTGAACGTTTCTTAAGGTATCAGAAGTCATTTGACGGTCCTACGATAAAAACTCGTTGAGTGTGACTGATTCCCCCAAGACGCTGCAAGAACAGGCGACTCAGCTCCAGATTCCCGCCGTCATCTGTCGCTTTTGTAGCGGCAGCCAAGGCTAACTGAGCGGGTCGCGAGGTTGCCATGCCATGCGCTCGACTCTGTTATAACACGGAATACACACATCGGTCGGGAGGGGGACGGGGACGTGTGACTGTCTAGTTTTTACGAGTACGTTGCGGTGAATGAATCTAGTATTGTATGTGTTCTAATTTAGTCGATGGTAGAAAAACCGTGATTATAATACTAGCGCGATTTTGTGTTTAGTGAAACATAGTCAATAGTACAATACGTAGATCTAAGATACTAGTTACTGTCAGTGTCACACAATTGGCAGATACAAACAAAACCGCAATAGACCTAGAAAACGCTGTAAAAGGGCAAAAGTAGTACAGTCTCACACGAAAATTGCCGTCCATAAACAACTTTCTTTACCCACGTAAATATAAATCAATGCAAGTTTATATCATTCAAATAATATACTATGAATACTTCCAATACCGATATGCCTACTTAGATCGACATTAAAAAGTGCATTTTCCTGGGAGCCTGACTTGGAATCTGAGTCAGGTCCGTCAGGACTCAGGAGTAATTCGTTTTGAAACCACACTCACTCATTGCGAGTATTTTTATTGCTAGTAGTAATTATTATTGCGACAAACTTATTCCACAACAAGCAAAATAAATAGCAATCTAGTGAATATTTTATTTATTTTCTACAATTTAGAAATAAAAAAAGTCCGCCCCGACCGGGATTTGAACCTATACTACGGGAGTTTTTCCCGACTAACCAAATCGAGAAATAGTGAATATTTGTCTGCTAGTCTCGATAGAACAGTTGGCAAGAGTATCGATATGTTGAGCCGGAGGTTCTGGGTTCGAGTCCCGGCCGAGGTAAGTTATTACAATTGCCATGTGTAAAAAATTATAATAGGTTTCTAATAGTAAATTTCCCCAAAATAATATTATTTTATTAAGAAAAGAGTTACTATAATTCTAATGCAAGGGGAGAAATTCATGTGTTCTATATTGTTTTATAATTAATTTCGTATCTATAACTATTTATAATGGAAATAACTTTCCACCGCGGCTGATCCAGCATAATAATATTATCACATCGCACGTGGCAGCCTACCAGCCACTGCTGTATGCTAAGATAAGAGTGGCACTAGATAACGGTTGAGTGTGCACTATTAGACACCAGACGTATACATGCAGGCAGGCTATGTATGAAACCACCCCAAATATTCATGCATTATTGATCCTTTCTATGGAATGTGTTATGAGAATGAGAATGTGAAAAATCTTGTATCGCTTGTGGATCTGGAAACGGGACTTCAGTACCGGTAATTAGTGAGAAGTGGGGGGGGGGGGAGAGCTGGGATGCGATAAAGATAATCTCTTTCTAGCCGTCCGCGGCAGCTAATCGGTTTTGGCGCAGGTCCAAAGCGTATGACATTGTTAGTCGGAGGACGCGGGTTCGAATCCCACATGGCCTACACGGTATTTGTCCTTCAACCTCATTTATTACCACTCTTCGTCTCAATAGAAGTAGTGTAATAATAGGCAGCTAAAAGAGAATGTATTATAATTCTCTATTAAAACAATGTCTTATTATAAACGGGGCCTTAATTATTTCGGAATCAAGTTAACACATTATGAAGTGAGAAATAACAAACGAATTGTTTAATTATCCTTGCCAAAAATAAAAATAGTTTAGCCCTAATGTATAGGTTCTTACAGCAGTGATTCCAGTCATGACATTGCTGAGATCTCCAGTGATGAGTTTTCCAATATACCTATCGCTCCAGACCTGTTTTTACCATGTTTCCAAAATTGAAGGAATTTTACTTGGGAGTGTGCACGAGCTTCCGGAAATTGTAGGTCCTAGGGAAACTCCAAATATGCGAGTACGGGACCCGCCCCACATCCAGGAAGCACAAAGAACTAAAGCTGAGAGTGCTGCGAAAAAAACTTCAAAAAATTAGCCTAAATGTCACTCTGTAAATGTTACCACGCGCCGTTTTGGAACTTACACTATTTTGTTTTTTCGTTTAAAAAAACATACGCTCATCCAACAACGCGCCTGAAAAAGCGTTTGCGAAGCTAGTATAAATATCAGCAGTTGACACAGATGCTAGTTGAAGTTCTGCATTATTGAAGCTGGTTCTGGTGGTAATTATTACATTAGTTGTGGGTCGTTCTTTGGACTACAGTGACCAGGCATTACAACATATTGGTAAAAATATACTAAAAATAATTTGTTACCAACAAGGTGATTTGCTATTATGTTTCCAAACACTCGCTAATCTTTTTACTCAATGCACCCAAATGCAAAGATATAAATAGTTATAAAAGTTATAAAAAACAGATGAAAATTAACATGGACTCGCAACACCAAAAGCGGCTATATTCATAATCATGAATCATGATCGCATCTTCTTCAGTTGCTATTTCATACAATAAAAGGATAAAAGGTGTTTATTTTCACTTTGAGTTCGAATTATTTATTATATTTCAAACAGACTTTAAATATATCGTTCTGGAAATATCCTAAACCTATCCTAAATTGAACCCATTATCTCGAAAAACAAACTTGATGCCCGCGGAACGTAGTATAGTAGCTATTCGCATAGCTGTACTTGGTGTGCGTGGACCCTCTTCAGGTGACCGACTAGGATATTTGGATGTTAGATAAGCGAATGTAAAAGTGCTGTTTTGAAGAGGCCTCGACCAAGAAAACTGCCCTGAGACTGAGGAAAAATGTTAAGACATGATTGCTTGTGGCGGGATTCGAACCCATGACCATCCGAAACAGAATTTAACAAAACTACGCATTTTTATTTTATACCTGTCATACCTGTCTGTAAAAAAAAACATGGAACGTGGAAATTATCTAAACACAGTAATTTGTATAAAAACGTGGTTCTTAATAACTTGGTAAAGAAAGATGAATTCGATTTCAACGGTAAGTTATTGCATATTTCTGTGTTGACACTCAATGTGTGTGCATGGGGGGCATTAAATTTTGACTGGGTGTCGATATGTCGGGAAAACCTGGAAATAATCAACAAAATAAACTAAACTGAAAAATAAATGAATGTAAGTGATGATTGATGAATGAATGAATGAATGAATGAATGAATGAATGAATGAATGAATGAATGAATGAAGGAAGGAAGGAATGATGATATTTTGTTTTTATGTGCCCCCCCCCCCCCCCCCCCCCCCCCCTATGAGTGCGCATGGTGGGCATTCATTTTGACTGGGTGTCGATATGTCGGGAAAACCTCGAAATAAATAAAAATGAAAAATGAATGAATGTAAACGATGAAGGAAGGAAGGAAGGAAGATATTTTGTTTTCATGTGCCCCCCCCCCCCCCCCCCCCATGAAACGCATGGGGGACATTAACTTTGACTGGGTGTCGATAAATCGAGAAAACCTAAAAATATCAACGAAATAAATTAAACTGAAAAATGAATGAATGTGAATGTGAAGAAAGGAAGATATTTAGTTTTCATGTGCCCCGCTCCCCCCATTGATACAACTATGCGCACGCCACGTCACCCACTGCAATGTGGTAAGCGCGTCGTGTTCAAAGAGTTAGTCTATGTAGCCGTAGAGATTGCAACATCGCCTAGCTCCCCGGGCCGCGTGCTGCCGTGAAGTAACTGAGGGTCAAATAGACACCACCGACCTTCGACGTGCGGGTCCTCTCTAGCCTACGGCTCATGCTCGACTGGCCCGTCTCGTTTCAAGGCTCGAGTTTTGTCGCCGCGGAGAGATGGAGGGGGGGTGACGTAATAGCGTTCATAATGAAATAGTGAATTCTGAAGCTGTTTGGTATTATGACCGAAAATAGGCTTCTAGGGATTCCCCTTAAAGATAACAGACAACTAACTGAACACATTCAGCAGAAACAGAAGCCAACGCCATGTACAGTGGATGCCTAACAAGAGCGGAACTAAGAGCGGAAAAAAGCACAGCAAAAAGGCATCAATCAACCACAAATGTGATAAACCAAAAGTCCCAGCACATAAACCGGGCACGTTTGTGTCAAGGCTCTTCTCTCACATTGGACAGAACCTACTACTTTCTGAACATCAACTCCTCAGGCTGTACGGAACAGACGGAGCACAACACTGAGATGACGAGTGCTTCCCTGAAAAGCAGGACGGAATAAAGAGACAACAAAGCCTTCCAGTCTTGACAGAATAGACAACCTCCTAAAGCGAACAAACGTTAAACAGAAAAATGAATGAACACAAGGAGACAGAAAACTTGAACAAACACTTACAGCAGCAACAGAAGCTAACTGCATGTACTGTGGAGGCCCAATGAGACCAGAGCGAAGAGCGCGGACAAAACACGTCCGCTTGGGACAAGAACAACAGACCGACTGCGAGGCGAGGCTCTCTGCTGTGTGCGTGCTGATAGTAGTTAAAAGGTGCGGGGCGGCGAGGTCATATCAAAGCTGCATGCTGTGCATTAACGTTTTTCAAATCGTGTTGATGACAGTAACACATGTGCTTTTTAGTGTGTAATTAATTGGTTGTAAGTTATTAGTTAGTTATTGGGGTTTTAGGGCACAAAACAGTAAAGTTATCAGCGCCCATCGAATAATTTTGAATTTCAAAGGTTTACTTTACGTAAGAAATTAATAATGTTATCGCATGTCGTGGAGTTGTCTGATAAAATTTCTTTGAGGGAAAGTTGTAATTTAAAATCTTTTCTATCACTTCTATATTTTGTACAGGTTTCTAAAACGTGTTTTATAGTTAAAACTTCGCCACACTCATCACAATTGGGAGGATCTTCCCTTTTAGAAAATGTCCGTGAGTGAGGTATATATTAAGATATGTAGCGAGGCTTTGACATTGATGAAAAAAAACACAGTTTCTGGGGTTTTAGCGTTGGGAATTAACATTGATGGTAAGACTAAGTATGATTAAGATTGATTGATTAGATATTGCTTAACGTCTCATATTTATGCAACTTGGCTAATCGAGACGAAGGGAGGGACGCAAGGGATGACGCGGGGGAACAAGGGTGGACAGGCCTGTGCTGGTCAGAACCAGCCACAAGCGTATGGGGAGGGCAGGGGTTCCCCCACGTCATGGTCGTCTCCGTCTTGTGTCATAAATCCGTCCGTGTTGTCATTGTCGTCGCCGTTGGGGAGGTAGTCAAAGGGAAGGGGAAAGTTTCCCGACGACGACCCAGAGCTCGCCATTAGTTTCAGGGAGAAAACTTCCCCTAATCAGGGGCCAAACCACGAGAAGGTTTCGATTTGGAATTTGATGGCCACTTATTATATGGTTAGACTTAGTATGGTTTAGATACATATTATTTAACTATGTGGTATGTCAATGATTCATTTTTGTGAGGCCACACAACAGAGCTGTGCTACGTTGTCCGGTCTTTGGAAAAGTAGTAGCTTTGGGCTTCAATATCTCGGCAAGGAATTCGTTTAGGTGACAATTTTAAAAGATTGATAATAAGAGTGTATAATAGTTAGTTAGTTCTTGTTGGTTTTAGGGCACTCAACAGTAGAGTTATCAGTGCCCATGTCAAGTGTATTGGAATCTTCCAAATTTTATTTTCCATAATTGTGGATTACCACCAGTTTTTCTTCTTTCCAAGGGGAGGTACGTAAGGGACGACGCGGGGGAACAAGGGGTGGACAGGCCTGTGCTGGTCAGAACCGGGCCACAAGCGTATGGGGAGGGCAGGGGTTCCCCCACGTCATGGTCGTCTCCGTCTTGTGTCATCATCCGTCCCGTGTTGTCATTGTCGTCGCCGTCGGGGAAGTAGTCAAAGGGAAGGGGTTCCCCGACGACGACCCAGAGCTCGCCATTAGTTTCAGGGAGAGCAACTCCCCTAATCATGGGCCAAACCGCGAGAAGGTTGCGAGTTGGAATTTGAAGGCCCACGAGTATAATAAATTATCATATTTTTTTATTTTGGTTAACTACAGTTCCTTTGGTGTTTTAGTCGGGACGATATCTTCTTTTAGATTGTTTAATTAACAGGGAACAAAAGTACCAATTAGACTAGGATAGGCTGGCAGGTGGTCTTAAAGTAGTATGTTGCATCAAGACCAGTACCTTTCCATGATAAAAGAATTCGGGACAAAGAAGGCTATTTTTAGGAGGGCGCTCAACGTTACAAGATTCCTTGAACAAGCAAAACATCTCACTAGGGCACGTCCCCGCCACCAAGCCGCACCCTCCAGTGGCGGATCCAATTTTCCGATGCTGCGCCAGTTTAAGATGAAGCAGAGGCCGTCCTACACGCAGCCCAGTACAACCGGCAGTACTACCAGTGGCGGCAGCCCCAGTGGAGCTAGTACGAGAAGTACCTTAAATCGATTTTTGCGTAGTTGTGTGACATAATGCGGGAATGAATATCTTTTAATCAAATAATAATTTACCAATTGATCGAAGGTAATAGTAATAAATATTTATAATAACAAAATGATGATAAATTGATGACAACGAATACCCACTAGATAATACACTTTAAGAATGACCCGCACTTGCTCATATATAAATACAATGGGGTTAACAAGAAAAAGTAATCGATAGTTCACAGAGGCGACGTGCGGTTACGCAAGTTTGATAAAGGGGTGACTATGAGTTTAAAGCTGAGAGGGGCCGACGATAGATGGTAGAGTGGAGAGAAATAGAACCAAGTCGACACACTGCCAAAAAAGGCCTGAAGTAGGGTGGGCGCAAATGCACGAATCACGTAAATCTAGCCAGAGTGGCTACAAATATTTAAGGAAAAAATATGACAAAGAAAATCACCCGGGTTTCCAAAAGTCACAGTCTCTAGATGGAGGAGCCAGACTAATAAATACCGCAAACAATTTAGCCGTCTTTTACATTTAGGCCTTCACTTAAAAACAATATAAAGGCATATTAGAATTTATTAATATTTTCAGGATATGACCATTTTGCTACTGAAGTCAACTCAATGATGGAAGATTTACCGGCTATACAACGGGCACAAGTAACTCAAAACTTACAGGCTGCTGTACACTAAGCTTCTGTAGAGCTCAGGGACTGGATCCAGGAAGAAAGTTTGTGGAGTAGCATGGGAGCTGTTCTAGATCCACGAAATATGGAGGCCCAAGCATCCACACAGCAGAATAACAAACAGCTTGTAGACTTGCCCTTTGTTTCCAAATTGGGCACTCTTACTTTTGAAACAGGCTATTTTGAGTTAAGTCTGACGTATTCACACTCATCACTGTAACACTAAAAAAGGAGTGAGAAGGTGATAATCTTATAAGATCGGCAAAGAGAAAATCCATGGTTGGCAACTTTTTCTGGAGCTAATATTACTAAAAAAGAACCCCTTGATGACAAGAGAACGCAACAGATTTGCAGGGACAAATAAAAGGCCGGGAAACAGCTAGGCCTACCACAACACCATCGACACCCACTGAGTTTAGATGTCCTCAGACACGAGGCAATTCCCTGCTTCCAAAAACAAATATTAAAAAAAAAAAATGAAAAATGAAAAATTAAAAATAAATAATTAAAATAAAAATAATAATAAAAATAAAAATAAATGATTTTAAAAAAAAATAGTAGTGTAGTTAAACAGACAGCATACGAACGATTTCAGATTATTTTACTTTGCTTGCAGATCCAGGAAGCGAGATGGCATATGAGCCATTTGACATAATTGACCTGGACGATGAGTATCAAGATTTGGTGAGCATGCCTTGTGAACGTTATATTCAGCAGGGTTTTGGGAAAAATAGCTTCTAAAAGTATGAGCCAACTCAATAGTAAACATGTCAGTGACCTAATGTTCTTGAACAGTTGTTTTACATCATTATGGATATAAAAGACAACAATACTAGCGAGTGAAGATTGTTCCATAGGACTTGCTAGTTGTAAATAATAGCCCAGCATCCAAATCAAGATCTAAGTATTCATCATCACCACCCTGGTTTGGGTGGTCTAGTTGCCTTAGTGACCTTTTGGTACTAAAACTATTTGCTCTCCATTTCAGAACAGGTGGATTAAAACTATCCATGGTGCTCACTAAGTTGGCAAAACATTAAGCAAAGCATATGGCTTCAGAGAACCTCTTCTGTACTATCAGTCAGAATTATATTTTCCATTCATATGAACAGCATAGGGCAATTGAAAAGAAAAAAAAAATATATTTCTAACATCTTCCTTGTATTAATAATGAAATGACAGGTCACAAGTCAGTGTACAAAGATTGCCACATTTTGTTGATACCTAATCAGGGGCGGACTGGGCAGGTACAGAACTATTGAAACCCGTACAGGCCCCCCCCGGGGGCCCCTTACAACAACTCATCCCCGAGAAATATATATATATATATCACTACACTTTGTTTCCAACATCGTTTAGTTGTGGTAAAGGGGTGTTTCCACCTAAATCTTGGGCATCACCGAATCAGCACCGGCCTGCCAAGCTCGGCACCTCAGTCTTCTTTTTCCTCATTCTCTTGTCGTAACACCAACTCTCTCCACTTTTTCCTGTCCTCCCACCATCTTTTCTCTCTCTTCAACCACTTCCCACCCTCTCCTCTTTCCTCCACATCTGCCTGTACTTGATCTTGCCACCTATCTCGAGGTCTTCCCACTCTTCTCATATCATTCTTTAGTTCAAACACTTGTCTTGGGATTCTATTCATCTCCATTCTTCTCATATGTCCATACCATCATAGTCGCTCCTTTCCCATCTTGAACTTTAGGCTCTCTACTCCTACTGTCTTCCTTATCATACTACTTCGTATCTTGTCCAACTTTGTCACATCTGCCACACTGCGTATGAACTTCATCTCAGCTGCCTGTATACCACTTTCTTCCTTCCAGCCCATTGGCCACGTTACAGCACCATATGTTAAAATATAAAAATACAAAATATATATTTCAAAACTTTTGATTTTAAATGGCAGAGGATCACAACTGTACATCTAAGCTTCATCACTCAAGTATGTGGATGCCTATAAAACGTAAAATAAATATATTATAATGTTAGCTGTACCTTGATGCACACACACAGAATTGTAGGAAAGTACCACACTTAACTTTGAAGAGATGTGCACTATCCTGACACAAGTTGAAGCCTGCCTCAATTCCCTTCCCTTGACTGCCACTTCCAACGATCCCAATGATCTATCAGTCCTAACACCCGGCCATTTCCTTACTGGTGACTTCCTGTTAGCCGTTCCCGAACCTGACTTGATGTCCCTCAAGGTTAACCAGCTCTCAAGGTCCAACAGCTCCAACAGACAGCTCAGCACTTCTGGCGTCGTTGGTCCTCGCAGTACCTTTCTCGACTTCAACAACGACCCAAGTGGTGGGCTACGCAAGCCAATATCCAGCCTGGAGCTATGGTGTTTATCAAAGACAAGAGGCTTCCTCCTCTTCAGTGGAAACTTGGCCTAGTCTTGAATACTCACCCTGGTTCTGACGGTCTGGTGAGGTCCGCCACTGTGAAGACATAGAGTGGAAATTTTTGCACCGACCTATTGTTAAGCTATCCTGCTTACCCTTTGATTTTAAAATTTTGTGATTCAAGGTGGGCGGAATGTTTGACCTACACGTACTTTCTAAAATGTTTGCTTTTTATTTTCATTTGTTCATACTAGTAAGGCAGTGATTAGATTTCAGTCTTTTGACTCTTAAAACATAATTTTTTTGATTGTTACTTCTGGTCCATGGCGTCTGGTCAATACGTGCCTTTCGTTTTGGTTTGGGAAATAAATCATCTACTCACTTAACAACTTACATTATTCATTTTTCCCCTGGAATATTAACAACAGTGTTTTATACTTAAAACTTCGCCACACTCATCACAAATGAGAGGGTCTTCATTTCTTAGAAGATATCCATGAGTGAGGTATGTGTGCCCAATTCTTAAACGAGCCAGAACTACTTCTTCACGGCGAGAGAAGCTCAGGGTTCAGTATTTTATTTAGCTTAAAGCTATTTTTTACATGCAATTTCAATAGTAACAGTACAATTCAACACATTTTTTTTTTTTTTAAATAGGCCTAACTAATTGAAACAAATTTTCAAAATACATACAAGATAATTCAATACAGTTACAAAAATTGTCATGTTTGGGGGTAGTTTCTACCCTTGTTACTGGTACTACATGGTCTGTTTCTTATGCCAAGTGATTTGCTGTCTTTTGTTGACATTCTGATTGAGACACTTCATTAAACAAGTAAAGTTATTATAACATGGTCGGAATGTGCATAGTGGCGATTACATAACTTTTTTGGGAACATGAAAGTTATTGTTTTAATAGAAAGAATGCAGTCCTTTCAATAACATAAGATTGCCGAGTAGTGGTGACGAGGTGAGGGGAAGGGACTTAGGCCCTAGAGACGTACAGACTGGAGCCCTGGAGGGGGAAGTCGAGAAGAGTCTAGGGGAAGCTTCTTGGTGTGCGATTTACGATCTGATCGGAGAGTTTTCATTCTGACCAGCAAACACAACAAGTTGTCTCCGGGGAAGAGTTAAATGTGTTGTCGATAAGGGCATTAATAACGTTGGGTAACAAATGGAGTTGGACACCAAAGACCTGAAGGAAGAACAATAAGAGAGCGAGTCAGGAGTGCCAGGAGTCAGGCAAGACCGGAGGGGCAGCCGACCCAAGTGGCGAAGAGAGAAGACCAGGGACAAGTCATCCAGGGGTCCGGGATCGAGACGTTGTCACTGACCTACCAGGGTCCAAATGGAATAGTGTAAGCTAAATGATTTCATTACAGTAATGCCAGTAAAGTCAGGGGACACGAACTCACGTTCAGTCGGTGTAAAATGCATGCACACAGCTGATAGGCAAGATTAGGTTATCAAATTGTTAAATACATGTGCTCCTTCTTTTGTTGAAACCATGTTCTTGTTCATGCTAAACCTCCTAATACATGTCCTAGAAGTCATCACCCCGTTTATACCTATCGATCTCGGTCACCGTTGGGAAGATTAGCCTGTGTAACAAATAACAGCTACGCTCCCCAAAACAATAGTTACTTTGGTAAATAACCTCCACACCAAAGGGCTAATCAACCTCTCAACGTGACAATATATACAAGTCATATTACAATTTTATGTTCCTCATAAATAAAATAGAGTTTTAACAAATTTAATACATTCCAATTAAAAACTGCTTATAACGTTGTTCCTGTTGAATCACTAAATCTAATTTATTTTTATAATCTGTACCCAGAGTAAAAAACATGTTTTTGAGTTGCTGATTTGTTTACTCTGTCCACAATAATGTTAGTATTATAGTATAAGAGATCCAGGCTGCCGTGCTATTCTTCATTTGGCGAAATTTATTGTGTTCTATCTTGTTCCAGGAATATTGCCATTGCTCTTTAAGCTTTTGTTTACAAAATGCTTTTAAATCTAAAGGTATGATTAGCTGACAGTCTATGCTGTCCTTTTTGCATGCTGATTTTGCACATTTGTCTGCTCCCCCCCCCTCCCCCCCCCCCGAGTGCTTCATTGTTAATTTGGCCTAGACTGTCATTTTGTCATGGCCTAGGCCTTGGTTAAATGTAGTTTCTTGGCCTAGGCCTACCCAATGCATTGGAGTACGTATGCTGTAGGGCCTAGGCCTAACAAGTCCCTACAGTTGGATCCAAACACATTAATGCCTAGGCAGTGGTCCATAAAATGCAGAGCCTGCTCATATCGCTTGACCTGAGCCTAGCCTTGACTTGCACTGAAAAGGTTTAGGCCTAGGCTTACCTGAAATCATTTTAGCCCTAATCTCAGCTTAGCACGCGTTTGCCCGTGATACTTTGTCAAATATATTATTTCGTTAGAATTGTGACCAAAAGGCCTATGCCTGGGCCGAAACAATTACTGCAGATTTATCCCTAAACCTCACACAGGATTTTTTCTTTTATTACACTAGTTTCAACATTACTTTGTACATTGCAGGAGCTGGAGATCTACCTCGTGCCGACACACTCAGCTCCAAGTACGTTCCGGATGTTGGTGAGAGACGCCTGCAAGCTGTGAAGGAAGCACTGAAGAATTGACCTGTGCAATACTGTGCGATGAAACGACCGACCGTAAGGGGAGATGCGTTATAAATAGTGCTTATTCGACCACTCGAGTGTGCTTCGGTGCAGAAAGTGTATGTGGGAGGGGGGGGGGGGGGGGGGGGTGAAAGTTCTTGAAAACGCCAACGGGACTAAATGTGCGTGTTTCAAAATGTAATGGCCGTCATTACAGACTCTGCAAGGTATATGGGAGCCTGCGTTGAATCCCTGCGAGTGCCGTTTTCTTCCCACATGGTGCATGTGCAATGTTGGGCCCATCGGCTCAATATCATTGCTAGCATGTGGGGGAATCAACTTCCAGAATTAAACACGGGCGTCCATAGGATATACGTAGTATTGTGTGAAGCAGAGGTGTAACTTGGGACAGTTTATTTTTTTTTTAAATGGTCCCCCTCAAAAAAATACTGTTGCTAAATCTCTGGTCTATCACATGTCAAAATGTCAGTCATGCAAATCGACACCCTGAAATAGTATTAGAGATTGTATCTAAAAACTGTCCCAAGTAAGGCACTTTTACGGTACACTAGTAACTTCTAACCATAAACCGTAGTTGCATATGAAACAACTTGCTCAGAGAGATGGCCAGCATAATCAGTGTATTCAAAATGAAGTTCTGGGGATATCAGTATACTGATGGCACCAAACAAAATGAGAAAATGGGCATACACCTCTAGAAGTATGTACTTTAGATACACTGGACCTACATATGGAAGAAACTGCCTCAACTCCGGTTGCCTTCCACCTGTCAAGATCTGTCGGTGGTCGTGGACGTCTGTTGAACTTGGATGGCCAATACGGAGTAAGATTTGCAATATCGGTGTTAAGTCTGCATGTCTGTTGATGACAACTTGACAAGTGGTTTGGGTCCATCTTTCCATTGGCGGGAATTCGAATTTCAATGGATGAAAGTAGGTTATGTGGAAAGTTTATTGGTCAAATTGTGTACTGAAGATTCACTCAACTGTTATTTTAATAATTAAATCATCGTTAGCCATAAATTTTACATACACAAACACGTTTTTTATGCTAAACATAAATTTCAATTTTAAGAAGGTGACATCTCAAACCGTCCATTTTGCAGATGGCGTATATCTCTGAAGGTCAGAACACATATTTTAATCCGTTCTAAATTTTTGAAATTTTAAATTTAATTTTTTAAATTTAATTAATTTTAATTTTAATTAAAAAATTTTTAATTTAATTTAAAAAAAAATTTAATTAATTTTAAATTTAATTTTTAAATTTTAAATTAAATTGAAATTATGTCTTCTCTCAATTTATGCTCCTTAACCAGTCGTCGTTCTCTGGCCGATTTGAAGTTTTTTCATAAAATCGCTCCACTAATCAATTTTTTCTCCCTACATGTACCATCCCGCCTAACCAGATCGACTCAACTGTTTCATTTACCTATTCCTCGCCTGGAAATTATCAAACGCTCCCTCTTCTACCGGCTACCCTTCACCTACAATTCACTTGCCACACCCACCCTAGACATTTTTGCGAACCACCGCGAGTTCATAACTGGCGTAAAACCCCTTATTAACCATGCTTAGTTAATTTTTCAATTTAATTTTTAATTTTTAATTAATTTGTTTTATTCTTTCTTTCTTTCTGTTTTTACTATTACGTATCATTCATTATTCATGTGTTCATGTATTTCTATTCGTATTTCCTCTGTTATCATGTTTAGTTTAAGTTAGTATAAGTTAGTTAGTAATGATATTATGTTTACAATGCACAATGTAAAATGGCCTATGGCTGTATTTGTGTCCAGTGAATAATAAATAAATAAATAAATAAATAAATAAATAAATAAAATCCCGAACTTCCTGTACTAGGCATCGTTTCCGCTGAGTTCCGAACTGTTCATAACCAGTCTCTGACAGGACAAATAAACAAACCTATTGTGTTGTTGTACTGCTAAACTGGAATATCAATATCGTGTAGGGTACTAAATCATTCTTGGCAGACTTGTTTCTTCAAATTGCCAATTCTTTTATTATATTTACAGAGGGAAGTCCTACTCGGAAATAGAGAGACAAAACATGGTTGCGTACGTTAGAACGGCTACGAGCTTCTTAAAGGGAAGACGTTCTGGGAAGGAATGGCCAATGTGCGATTAGATGCAGTCAAGAAGGATACGTTAGACAAACATGTGTTGTCTTCCTCACATTTGAAGGCAAAAGAAAAGCGAGAGCAACAGCCATCAACCAGCAAACGCCAATCTACTATCCAGGAAAGCCTGGATAAAAAAAAGAAGGCCAAAGATCGAGAAAGTTGAGTTCATCGAAGACAGTGTGAAATGGTGCTTGCAAGCCAAGATTCCGTTACACAAACGAGACCACCCGGCGACGCGGGAATATCCACAAAAGTAAGTAACCATAGGCCTCACCTACCTCTTGTAGGGACCATGTTTTTTAAATTGTTATTAGACCGGCTCACGGCTGTCTATCTACGACGTAGTACGGCGGGGGGGGAGGGGGGGGGGGAGTACCCAGTTGCTTACACTAGGGCTATATTAATTAAATAAACAAATAAACATAACCGAGTGTGGGCATATCTGCAAGGCCTAAGTTTAGTCCATAAATGTCACATTTGTTTGTTTATTCTGATATTCTTTACTGTCAGAAATTGGAACTCAATCACTGAGATAGTCCACTAATTTATTTTATGCTTAGGCCCCAAGTTCTAGTCTGACCAATAGGGCCTACCAAAAGTTAAGTATTCGTTTTTATTCCTAGGTATGTACGTGGTTCTGGGGATTTACCTTGTTCGGACACCCTGAGAAGGAAGTATGTCTCCCAGTGTGGAGAATCCACAAGGGAAGAAATAAAAGAAGCACTGAAGGACAAACCAATTGTAGTTGTTGCGGATGAAACATCTGATATAAAAGGCAGATGTGTATTTGCGATCTTGTTTGGGACGGTTACGTCTACAGCAACTCAAGATGTGTATCTTGTTAGTTGCTTCATTTCCTGACAAAGCCGATGGGAAAAATTGCAGTAGAGCAATAATTGAGGCCCTAACCGACTATAACATTGAATACAAAAATGTGTGCGGTCTTGTATCCGATTCTGCTCGGTATATGGGTACCTGTTTCACAGGTCTGGAAGTCTTCTTGGATGACAATTTTTTGCATTACCAATGTTGGGCCCACAAAATTAATTTGATTGGTCACATATTCATTTAAGAACTGAGCGAGTTAAACGCCTTACTTGTAAAGGTAAAAATGTCTTTCCTTCATGGAAGAAAAATTAAAAGTGCTTACGTAGCATTTCTCAAGGAGAACTACCCTCACTTGACCCCAAAGGTGTTCCTGAATCCAGTCATAACGCGCTGGAACTCCTGGTTCAAATCGGTTTTATATTTGGATCAATACATGGAACCGCTCGTTGCATTTTTGCAAACCTGGGAGGGCAAAAATGCAAGTGCAGAACTTGTGTGTGACATGTTTAACGACACTCAAAATGCTGCTTTGCTAAAAAATAAATTGCAAGTTTGTGGCAGACCAAAGGAAGTATGTTAAAAAATGATTGATTAGTGATTTTTATGAAAAAAGTGTCCCAAGGTACAAGGATCTCCCCTACATTTCTGCATAACTCTTGCATGTTATGTTTAATGCAGTGAACGTGAAGTCGTAAATGTAAAGTATGTAAAGTTAAATGTCCTAAATTATTCTGCGATTATACCCTGGAATTGGAAACATCCCGTATGAAGTGTGTTTGACAAATGTGTTCTAATTCTAGAGTCAATGGCAACAATAACGTCGCATCCATTGCTCCTCTGGTTATCCTATCGCCGAAAAAGTTGCACACAATTTGAGTGTCACTTCCACCTCGGATTCATTTTTCACCGAAGATGTAGTTCCACATTCACAACATAATGTGAGTTTTACTACCACCTCAGGTGCTTTTTACGTTGACGATTCAGGTCAAAACTGAGGAAAAGCCACGGATCAAAAAGGCCAGAGAACTTGCTGCAAAAGATGAAAAGACTAAAGCAAATGAAGCCAAAAGTGCAGCCAGATAGAAAAAAAAAAACTTAGTGCGCCAGAAAGGAAAAGAAAACTTAGTGCGCCAATAAGTATACAACACCGTATATAGGAGCGACACGCACTCTAGTCAATAGGTTTGTTCGTTCGCGTACACTAGAGTGACAGTGTATTTTACACTGGCTCGTTCGTTCGCTTCAGTGTATTCAGTTTAACACTACTGGCGCCACCTAGTCAGTGTAATTGCATAATGCATACACCATCACTTTTAGTGTATACTGTATACACTTTGCTGGCAAATGAACAGACCTGTTGTAAAATAATGATTCAATTATATATACCTGTACTTTTCAGCGGATGAAATAATCATAATTTGAAAACTCTACTGGAACATAATTATGCGTTTCACTGATTTGGCAGGTGATTTCACTGATCTGTCTATCTCTAGGATGCACAGGTTTATTTTGTACATGAGTTGCGAATTACTGTGAAAATTTGGTTATTTCTCATCTCATTTTCATATCTCTCCTTTAGGGTTGCCAACCGGACGTTTTTTTTTACCGACATGTGTGTGTGCGCTCACTCTAAGTACTGTGAGAATGCTGATTGTCGATCGCAAATTGTGTGACCGACCTTCTTATTATCGAATGTTCGGAATTTTACTGATTTATTTTAAAGTGACCCCATTTAAAATTTCCAAAATTGGGTCCAGAATCCCGATAACAGAGAAGTTATCAGTAATCCAGCTATGAACAATAATTAGCCGTCGTTATCAAACAAACATGAAGAGAAGATCAACATAATTGCAATGTATAATTATTATTTTACGCGCCTCCAAAATAATGTTTGGTAAATAATCACTGTCTTATTGTAATAACCACCGTGTATTTATCGAATCACGCGGTTCATGACCTCGAGTATTCGATTGTTACATTTCCATTACTCTTCCTTAGTTTGAGTGAGACTTGTTTGTATCACAACAGACTCGCCGCGCCACCCTTCCAGGATGGCATCGCTCGGGTTACAGTGCGAACTATAACCATGACCAGACACAGTCACAGAGCCAGCGACAAGTCGACCATGCTGGCGTGAGGAGAGGGTGTCTTCTTGCAGTGAGGGAGAGCAACTCTCACCTCCCCGCTTTACCCCTTACGATACTACACGCAATGAAAAATAAGTTGGGCCGAGCTCAAACAACGGTCTAAACGTCTCATATTTATGCAACATGGCTAATCGAGACGAAGGGAGGGACGCAAGAGCTGACGCGGGGGGACAAAGGGTGGACAGGCCTGTGCTGGTCAGAACCAGCCACAAGCAAATGGGGAGGGCAGGGGTTCCCCTACGTCGTGATAGTCTTCCGTCTTTGTCATCATCCGTCCGTGTTGTCATTGTCGTCGGGAAGGTAATCAAATTGGATATTGCTTAACGTCTCATATTTATGCAACTTGGCTAATCGAGACGAAGGGAGGGACGTAAGGGATGTCGCTGGGCGACAAGGGGTGGACAAGCCTGTGCTGGTCAGAACCAGCCACAAGCATATGGGGAGGGCAGGGGTTCCCCCACGTCGTGGTCGTCTCCGTCTGTGTCATCATCCGTCCGTGTTGTCATTGTCGTCGCCATCGGGGAGGTAGTCAAAGGGAAGGCTGAAAGTTTCCCGACGACGACCCAGAGCTCGCCATTAGTTTCAGGGAGAAAACTCCCTTATCACGGGCCAAACCACGAGAAGGTTGCAAAGGATTGATTGGATTTTGCTTTACGTCTCATATTTATGCAACTTGGCTAATCGAGACGAAGTGAGGTAAGGGATGACGGGAAGGGGAAAGTTCCCGACGACGACCCAGAGCTCGCCATTAGATTCAGGGAGAAAACTTTCCTAATCACGGGCCAAACCTCGAGAAGGTTGCGAGTTGGAATTTGATGGCACTAAAAGTGTAGTTAGTGTCTTTTTGCTTAGTAGGGCAGAATAGACTACAGTACTTAAAATATTAAAAGGAACGAATTTTGCTACAGTGTCTGAGCACTACTAAGGGTACAGCACGTGTAGTGGGCGTCAATTGTACCAACGCTTGCCTGTCAAGCGGGGCAGAATAAAGAGCGAACAAAACCTTCCAGTGTAGACAGAACAAACAACCTTCTGAAGTAAAAAAACATCAAACAGAATGATGCAAGGAAATAAGAGCCAAGACTACCTCAAACAGCATATTCAGTAGTAATAGAAACTAACTCCCGTGTACAGAAGGAACCCTATGAGATCAGAACGAAGAGCTCACACAAAACACGTCCACCTCGCACAAGAACAACGGGACGACTGAGAGGCGAGGCTCCACTGGGTGCATGCAGGTGGTGGTAGTCAGTTAGTTAGTTAGTTATTAGGGTTTAAGGGCACACAACACTAAGGTTATCAGTGCCCGTATTCTCTAAAAAATCGCATTTATGACAGTAGCACGGGCTTAAAGGTGTGTAAATAATTGTTTGCGAGTGATTTCCTTTATGTGCTGAAAGGTTAGGTAGATACTATATTGTCACAGATGTTGACATCCCTAACTTTCTTAAAATCCACTTTTGACGCTAGGGAAAATTAAAAACTCAACACTAAAGTCTATCCATCTTTGAGGTACAAAGTGACCATCGGCGGTCGTCCCGTCTATTGTCTGCATTTTTCCCTTTCCATCTTTTTTGGCGTAACCAAACTTGGGAGCGAACATGGTTTTTTTCTACCTGCCTTCGCCCATTTCAAATCTATTGTAAATAAATTTTTTTATAATTTCAAATATTTATGTGTAGCTTGAGTTATGAAATGTGTTTTTTTCCCTAGTTTCTACGATCAAAACTGACTGAAATACATAAATATTATTATATTATTATATAATATTATCAAAATATGTTATAGAAGCATTATCCGTAACTCAGTCAGTTTTTATCGTAGAATTTCGTCCAAAAAAATGAATTTCAAGACGCACGCTTAATATTTCAACAACGTTATTAGATATTTGCAATTAAACAAAAAATATCAATAAATAAATTAATACAGCAGGTATAAAACCCTCAGCTTCTAGGATGGTCTATTTTACGACTATACGCGACAACCCTTAGCAGCTGCCTCATACCCATACCCGACGCGTCCGTCGATGGTCACTTTGTACTTCATGGATAGATAGACTATAGTAGCATGCCTAGTAAACTAATAACAGCAGTCACGGCCAATAACATATGTACCAGCACATACGCAAATGGCCTAGTGAATGAATACAGGCTTATGTCATGCTAATCCTACGCGGAAGAAGACACGACGGCCAGATGCATGAAAAAATTTTGTTATGTGATGGTAATTAAGTTTTTGACCAGTAATTTAATTAATTAAATGTATATTTAAAATACAAACCGCACCAATTATTATATTTGAATATTTTTTGTTGCATTATATAATTCTAACAAAACCACAATTCGGTCTAGAATCCGTTTTTAGATATTTTGCATCGTTCTCGAGATATCACGAAAAAACTGTAATTTCGCGTAGTTTTAATTTCGCGAGTATCCCATCATCTTAACGACCACATGGTTCATAAATGGGACACATGTCGACTTTCAAATTTGCATCTGTATGGTTTTTAAAAAGAAATAGTTCCTGATCAACAAAATCTGAAATTTATGTCTAAAGGGTGGCTCTTAAAATTGGCTATTTCAAATTTTAGAAACAAACATAATTTGAGGAAATTAAAATTAAAATGTGAAAAGTGTCCCATTTATGCACCGTCTCCCTATACAACAACAAAAAACCACACAGAACCCAGAACCACTACAGTATGTCAAGCCTCTAATCTCGCACTGAACAGAAGCAAACACCGACCAAACATAAACTGCACAACCTGTGCGGACAGAATAGACGGAGAACAACACTGAGATCACAAACACTTTACTGAGTAGCAACAAAACCTTTCAGTCTGGACGGAACAGACATTCTCTTAAAGATAACAGACATCTAACTGAACACATTCAGCAGAAACAGAAGCCAACGCCATGTGCTATGGAGGCCGAACAAGAGTGGAACTAAGAGCGGAAAGGCACAGCACATAAACCGTGTCAAGGATCTAATTTCACATAGAACAGAACGTAGCACTACCTGAACATCAATTCCTCAGGCTGCACGGACGGAACAGACGAAGCACAACACTGAGATGGCGAAGCAGGCCAGAATAAGGAAAGAACTTAACCTTCCAGTCTGGACAGAACAGACAACCTCCTGAAGAAACAGAATGTTGAATTAGAACGAGGACACAGCAAAGACTTGAACAGCAACACATACAGCAGCAACAGAAGCTAACTCCATGTACTGCGGAAGCCCAATGAGACCAGAGCAAAGAGCGCGGACAAAACACGTCCGCCTAGTACAAGAACAACAGACCGACTGCGAGGCGAGGCTCTCAGTGTGCTGCTGTGTGCGTGCCGATAGTAGTCAAAAGGTGCGGGGCGGCGAGGTCAGATCGAAGCTGCACGCAAGGTGCACTGACGTTTTTTAAATCGCGTTGACATGTGGCATATGTGCTTTTGAGTGTGTAATTAATTGCATGAGTAATACAAGTTATGAAGTGAGGCTCATCGTGACGACACTATATTATCGCAAATATCACATTTTTCTATGGTGTTCTATAGTGTAGGCCTAGTGGTGATGACTGCATTGTACTGTTTAATATTATCAAAATTTAAAAAACTTCCAGGGACAAAACAAAATTATGTTTTTATAGGCTTAGGGCCTTAGGCTATCACAAGACAATATTACACATTATTTACAGTGTTGGCTACGTATTTAAGTACCTGCACTCAATTTAAGTTATACTGAACTATGATGTGGTGCTCAAGATAGGCAGGTCTAATTTTATTCCTATGTATCCTACTTCCCTACTTGCCGAGGTTATAGACCAATAATTCAATTGACTACTTTGTTTTTAGTTTTTTGCAGAAAAACACATGCAATCTAAAGCAAAGATTTCAGCCATCGAGGCTATCATGACAAAGAAGAATGTCGCAGAGGAAGAAAACACCCAACTGGACTACGATGCATTTGCCAGACCACTCAAAACCTCGTCGACATAACAAAGGTGAGTTTTCTGAGGCACATCACTGTAATATGTGGCCAAGTATTATTAATATAAGTATCAGAAGTTTTAGGGCGCTCTAACAGCAAAGATTCGTCATATCGTTTCGAAAATAGTCTATTAATTACAAAGCCAAGGGACATTTACAAAGTATACACAAGATAAATTAATATAAGATATTTATTAAACGAATAATATAAACGTTACAAATAACCTCCCAACAATGTGAAGGAAAACGCAAGTAAAAGTTGCTCAATTCGGCAATCAAGCAGTTTATTTAAATGGACATTGTCACATTAAATACTGTAAAAAAGTTAGCCAAAGCTCGTCTAATTGAGGGCTGCCTTCTATTAAAGAGAAATACCCAATTTTTTTTTTTAAGTCGAGTGAGCGTAATTGCACATCCATGTGATTTTCATCAAATTTCAGATGTAGCAAGATGAAATTGCGCTTGTTAATATAAAAAAAAAATTATGGACCTAACCGCTCTACTTTTTAATTTATCGCGTTTTGAAATACGCTGGATAATGCTATCTAAAGCATTGTAACTAAGCAAAAACCTACACTTTCCATCGGAAAATACTGTTTAACTACTGTGAAAAACCATCGGATATTAACAAATTTAGTACCAAAATGTAGGTAACTT
The DNA here is from genome assembly GCA_024449915.1 of Sweltsa coloradensis. Taxonomy (NCBI): domain Eukaryota; kingdom Metazoa; phylum Arthropoda; class Insecta; order Plecoptera; family Chloroperlidae; genus Sweltsa; species Sweltsa coloradensis. The sequence continues at coordinate 47,621 of JAMZAV010004441.1, forward strand.
CACGACTTACAATATTACGCTTGAAAATTCTTGTTTTACCGAGTCCATTTCCGAGATAATTGCATTTGAATTTTGATGTAAAGCATTTAATTCCGTGTTTACGTCAGGTTTACGCGAGATGTATGGCAACAGTGCGTGACGTCACAACATCGTTCGTCCGTCTCGTCTCTCGGAGGCGTGCCCTTGCCGTTGACAGTAGGCCTGGCCTAGCCTAGGGCTACCACTGAACTGCCTAGGCCTAGGCCTACACAAAGCTTACACTGCTGCGTTTCGGCAACAGGCCTAGTGAAGTCCAAGTTCCAACAATAAAAATGTTTAGGCCTAATTCTTAGTGGCCGTGGTACGCCACAAATACAGGCCTAGCCATAGATACTACTATTCCTACTAGCCTGTCAGTCAAAGATCATATAAGGCCTCCTAGGCCTACAGTAGGCCTATTTGTACGCCAGGCCTAGGTCTAGGCAGCAATCATTGTGTAACTTTGGCCACTGTGGTTCTATAATCAAATTGGCTAAGCTATGCCTAGGCCCTACAGTATTTACTATGGTCCTAGGCCTACATCTAAGATTTTAATGATCTACATCCCGTAGGGCCTAGGCCTTATGTCTCACAGATCAATCAAAAGCTAGGCCCTAGGCCTAGCCCTACCACTAAGATTTTAATTTTCTGCATCCAGTAGTGCCTAGGTAGGCCACGGGTGTAGGGTATAGTAGGCCTAGTATGGCCTAGGCCCTAAATAATATTTGTGCATGTCCAACTGATCATTATTGGAGTCTATGCCTACCATAATATACATAGGCCTCTAGGCCCTACACTACAAGGGCATTCAAAGTAGGCCTAAATGCATCAGTCACATACACAGCGTTGGAATAAATTTGTTCTAGATGTCAAGGACAAGAGGTCAAAAAGAACACGAAACGAATAAAAAGTATTTTAGTTTATTCACAATATCAACAGTTTTTTCTGCAATATGTAGATAACCCTTGGTAAAATCACGTTGGGTTATAATTTTTACCTTTGTCACATGACAATCAAACACTTGTACAAATCTACAAAAAAAACTAAATAGCAAACTGAAACAAAATAACAGTGACACCAAAGGCAACAACAGAATCATAGGCCAAGATGAGGTAATAATGAAATACCTTTATCACCGAGTTGTCATTTATTTTACATTACTGTTGGAATATTTATTTAGCTGTGCTAACAGAGATAACAGTAAAAAATTAAAAACATCAAAGGCCTACCGGCACTGCATGGCCTAGCCTCACGTATGAGAAAATAATGATTCATAGACCCGAAGTTGTCAGCTTTTGCATTATTGGTAGGCCTATTCGTCAAGTCGTACAAACCGAGCTACGGAAAACAAAATGCTACATTTATCGTAAGCCTACTGCATGGCGTTGCCTCACGTATGATTCCTTAGACCCCGAAGTTGTCAGCTTTTGCATTATTGGTAGGCCTATTCGTCAAGTCGTACAAACCGAGCTACGGAAAACAAAATGCTTCATTCATCGTAAGCCTACTGTATGGGAAAGCCTCACGTATGATACCTTCGGGCCCGAGTTGTCAACTTTTGCATTACCGGTAGGCCTATTCGTCAAGTCATATAAACTAAGCTATCTACACCAATTACACAATTACAGTGACACCAAAGGAAACAGGCATATCATAGGCCTACTGTTACGTTCATGCCGCTTTAGTGGTGGTATCTAATTCATTGTCACACATGCCTAACTACTTAGTTGGCAAATTCTTTACACTGGATTTACATTCGTTAATGAATTCAACAATATTGTAACTAGGCCCTAGGCCTAGTACTTAGTTACAACCTGTATAAGTGCCCACTTTTACAATTGGCAATGCCAATGGCAATGCTATAAGAACATGACAAACCTCAGTAAATACTAAATACAATGATTTTTATCAATACTCCACCCAGCAATTATAGAAAATCACTTGTATGCCCAATTTACTTTGAAATACCAAAATGCAGTATTTTTAAAAAAAAGTTCTGCATACGGTGGCTGTGGCTTTGCCTCAGTATGTACGCAACTATTCCACATCACCTTGTCTTGCAATGTTTATTGACTTTATTCGTCAGTGTACCGCAATGTTATCTTTTAAAAAATCACCCTTTGAAAGTACTGTTTGATTCCAACAACGGTTTAGGCCTATGCCCAAACCAATAATTTCACTTAGGGCAACCCAACAATACAATAAACCAGCAACAATAGAAAATATCACTTGTATGCCCAATTTACTTTGTAATACCGAAATATAGTATTTAAAAAAATCTTCTGCATACGGTGGCTGTGGCTTTGCCTCAGTATACCCAACCTTGGCTCGCAATGTTTGTAAGTCAGTGTACCGCACATTTTTTCTTTAAAAAATCACTCTTTGAAAGTACGTACCGGTACTGTGTGATTCCAATTACTGTTTATGCTCTAACCAATTATTTCACTTATGGCCTATAGGCCTACAACCCAATATAAAATTTAAAAATATATACAAAAATCAACAATAATATAACATAAATAAATAAATAAATAAATAAATATATATAATATATACATAGAGCCTATACCTAAAAAATTGTGGAAATCAATCCACAAAAAAAGAAAATCCCATCTCTGAGGGGTATATATACAATTTAAAATATAAACAAAAAATAATATTTACAACAAAAAAGTGGAAAACCACTCGTATGCCCAATTTAGTTTGTAAGCCTATGTTGGGATTTGAAAAAATCTACAACCTTTGAGATTATTTTCTTATTTTTCGTTACCCTGGGACGACTATCACAATTTTCTGCCAAAAGCACTCGTAGACCTTCTTCACCACCCTGTGTAAAAGCACTGTCAAGACCAACCAAACCATACCAGCCAAAGCTATTTTTCTTAGCATAGTGCTAGTTAAAACCCCCTTTAGCGGCTGCAACATCAACACACGTGACTTACTCTCAGCATCTCTACTTTTCTTCGTGAGGTGGTCGAATAAAGGACTGCAACTTTTTTTCAGGTCATCTTCGGTAATCATTAACTTTCCGATGATACTTCGGAGTGTTTTCACATCCCCTACTGCATTATGGGCATCCTCATTACAAACTGATAAGGTGTCAGCTATGACCGTTTGTTTATAACAACTCAATCCTGGCAATGCCTTCTTAATTATCTTCAATGTATCTGTTGTACCAAACATGACTTTCATCAAGTCTTCAAGTAGATTACATTCCTTGATTTCTTTAAGAGTAAAACGCAAATCGAACGCCACATTATGCCCAACCCATATGCAGGGTGCATCAAAGGAATTCATGAAATTTATTAGGCCTGTCCATGCTGTCATTTTACTCACAGTTTCAACCTGTACGCCATTGAGGTACAAGTTGCCACCTGTGACTGTTAAACCAGTGACATCTGTTACTGCTTGGGGTATGAACAGTGGCAAAATATATGCTGAGTACAACTTATCACTTACATACAAAGCGATTTGAATGACAGACGATGAATTAGTAAGGCCACTTGTTTCCAGATCGTAATAGCCAATGTTAAAAGCACCTATGTCGTTTGGATTGATTCTGTGGAGGTCTGCCTCAAGTGGCTCAGGCATAGCAGGTGTTGCTACCAGTAGCCCCATGCCCGACTTGTAGGATAGGCCTTCTGACGATTGCGATCGCAAGTTAAAATTATCGCGTTGTGCCTTTAAAAATAGACGGCGCTTCTTGGTGGTTATAGATGATTGGATATTTTTGTCCAGTTTCCTTTTCTTGTCGAGACGATGTCTATATTGGGTCGTATTATCCCCGGGCGAAAGGCCTAATTTCTCATTGACCGAGATTACGTAGGAAGAGCCAACATTGACTTGACTTACAGCCGCAGAGACTCTAAAGTCATTAGACTCGCTGCCGCTGTAGAACTTGGACTTCGGATTTTTTGCAGCAATTGCAGAGTTCAATGCTTCATTGGACTGTGTAGAAGCACATGGTGCAATTTTTTCAGCATTACTTGCAAATCTTCTAAACAGTTCCTTTAACCCCACTTCTAATTTCTCCCCACTCAATGGTTTCCCTCCCGGCAAATAACTATGTTTAGCTAAGGGATCTTCTTTAAACCGGCACCAGTCTCCACACCCGTCATGTCGCCCAAATGCATGATTAGGAATATTATTGATGGCGATTTCAAGCCCCGACGGGTTTCCTTTGTTTTGAAAAACGGCATATCCAAAACAACGCTTTAAGTATGTGATGACAGGTGTAGTAAGAGACTTGCACCCCTGATTTTTAAGTCGGTATTTAGTTTAGTATAGTTCTGAAAAACTGTATTTTCTTTTCTAAGGGCAGCCATCGTGGATGAATCGTCATCACCTACTAATATGTTGACTGCCATTCCCGCCTCTTCAAGAATCTTGCTTTTTGTGACCAACTGAACAGCAATATCCGGTTCCATTGCCTTTGCACTTCCGTGCCAGTTCAATCTGCAGTCGTGCTGGTCCCGCGGAATTCCTCGTTCGCAACGTCGGCACTTCTTGCATCTGGTAGTGTAGTCGAGGATCTTGCTCGTATGGAAACCCATAATTGCTCCATGCCCTGAAATAGTTCACACAAATTAGAAACAGTTTAGAAAACCCATGATTGCTCCATGTCCTGAAATAAATCACAAAATTAGAAACAGTAGGCCTATATTGTTAAAAATTGTGCTCTGCTATCAGTATATTATTAGTCGTGGGCTGTAGGCCTAGGCCAAAATTTCTCTATTGTTAAACTATTTATTAACCCTACAAAGCAAAACATGAAAGAAACCATAAAAGGGGTTGATCTTATAATTAGATAGGCCTACCGGTAAATCAGTTTTTATAGCCTCTCTTCAATTAATAATTTCTTACTGGCACTTGATGTTCACCTAGCAACATTTTGAAACCTAATTATACAGTAGAACAACCTTAGGCCTACCGAGCCTAAATATAATAAAATATTCTTGGGCCTAGGTCTGTAAATAAATATCAGTTAGGTATGCAACTTAATTAGGTCCTCCCAGCTTTATGACATTAATTAGGAACCAAACTTTGTCCCATCCGTACCTGAATTACTTTTGTAGCATTTGCCATTGCCTCGCATTTGCCATCCTACATCAATTTTGACAGCTGTGGGCACTTTTTGTTTTCTCGGAGTTTTCAGAGAAAGCTGCTCAGACCCTTTCTCGATTTGAGACAGCGCTGGCATACAATCGGGCGGTGATTCTGGTCTAATCGTATTGGTATTTGTGATGGATGTGTGTGTTAGGGTATTCTCATTTTCTTTGTGTAGGCCTAGGCCTATTGGAGCTAGACCAACGTCGGATACTTCTATTGACGTAAGCCTGGTTATTGATGCACTTGAAACACCGACCCTAGGAGGGGTTAACCAAATACTAGAAGCTGGTGCAATTACAGTACTAGTATTACACATAGGCCTAGTTGTGATTGATGCTTCAATGTGAAGCCCGGGATCTTCCGTGTTCACAGGAACCAAGTGTTGTAGACTAGGGCCAGGCCTAGGAACCGGTAACGGGGTAGATGTAATGTTTGGTTGAAACGTTTCTATTGGCACAACTGGTGATTGATTAGAAAGCTCCTTCTCTATTAATGCCTTCTCCACAAATGCCATCTCCAAACATGTAGATCTTGCAACTTCCTCCAGTGCCGGCCCCACTTTACGCTCGTAGCGTTTCATAAGTGTATGTGATACACTTGGCACATTGATCGCAGTAAGTAAACGGTTCACTTGTTGCATCCCAAACCCGCTATCAATCATGCCTGTAAAAAAATAAAAATGGAACATTTAGGCCTATTATAGATCCAATTTTTTCTATGAAATGAACCTAGGTCTACACCCAGGCCAAGGTCCTACTACCAATTTTTTTTTATATAGGCCTAGGCCTAGCCTATAGGCCTATAATATTTGGCCTAAATCTGCCCCAACCTAGGCCTAGGCCTAGGCCTAGTTCAGGTCATAGTAGGCCTACACATTGGCAAGGGCCTAGGCCTAGGCCGACCTACTAAATAGGAGAGACACAAGACCTCAGTCTGAGCCCCTAGGCAGACCTACTAGGCCCTAGGGCTAGGCCTAGGTAGGGGTCTAGGCCTAAGAAAGATAGGAACTTACCAATTGCAGCCTTATGATTCACGTCGTATAATAATGGTCCTCCAGCACGTTTTGACGACTGCTTTCCTGCAGACGTTTTCACAACATAAATTGAGTCACACTTACGGCAGACCACGTCAAAAATAGAACATAGGCCTCTCCTTTTTTCATGAACAACATTTCGTAATGACAGACAAAGGTTGCAAGCATGGCACCATAAGTCCTGAGCCAGCATGCATACGTCAACAATCCTTCTACCCTTGACTTCAAAACACTTGGAAGCTAAAGTTTGAGTTTTTCTATTTTTATTAGCAAAAGATACATTTTTACGTCTAGCAAACTCCTTTTTGGAAATAAACAAACCACCGCGCGAACGACAATGGCCTTCCATTACGTCGTCGGACATGTTGTTTCAGTGCTGCCAATAAATAATTCCATTACTTTTGAGTGCTGTGTTGCCAAGTGTACAAGACGTAAGACTATTCAAGATTAGTGGACTTAAATACTTTTTTGGCGTATTGATCAATTAAATGTTAATAATATTGATATAATAAGGTGATTAAAGTCCATTTGTAGGCTTATTTCGCCCCTAGTTAATAATTACAAATACGTAATTTCTTGCAATTTTCAGTTTTACGGTTGTGGCTAACCTGTTTATCTACTCTAGTCAAAATAAGTATTGAGTACTTTTATTTGCTTATATACGACAAATTATGTTTTTTTTTAAATAATTGATGGACAAACCCATAAATATTCATAGTTATATGATGTAAATGATATTGGTGAATATTAATTCATTGGATAAGTCCACAGTTTTTGTCAACTTTATGAATCATAAATTGTTCTTTTGACGTTGGTGGTTCAAGCGCTCACTAGACTTTAACCTACTCAATGATCCAGATGTAAACACAGGTGAGCAAGGAATGGGAAGACAGTGGTGTCACTTCGGGAAATCTATGTAAAGAAAATGTAGAAGATGGTACCATTAAACCACTGTGTGACATACAGACAGCCTCTTAAAGGTTAACACGAAACTGATCACATTCAGCAAAAACATAAGCCAACGCCATGTACTGTACTGTGCACACACACCCGACGGCGACGACAATGACAACACGGACGGATGATGACACAGACGAAGACGACCACGATGTGGGGGAACCCTTGCCCTCCCCATACGCCCATACGCACCTCCACCCAATGTTCAGTGTGTATAATGCTGAACTTTTTGCATTACTTTTTACATTAAAACACGCCCACCTGCGATAAAAACAACAGAACGAGTTCGAAGTGAGACTGCCTCCCTCAGTGCGCACTGCTGCGCTGTAGCCCGTGTAGATGGCAGTCAAAAGGTGTGGTGCGGCGAGGTCATATCGATATTGCACGTCAAGTGAATTGAAATAATTCAAAATCGTATTAATGACACTAACACATGAACTCCAAGATGGTAATAAAAGGCTGTGAGCGTTGTCGTTGATCGTTGTCATTAAAAGAATTGCCAAGGTAAATATATTTGTAGACAGCCAAATCGGTGAAAGTTAAACATTCTTAAGTAGTCATATATTGAGGAGGTAGAAAAAGCCAAATTACCAAATCATAATCATAATCAGGAAAACGTTGCAAACGTCTACATAATGAATAGCAAGTCTTCATGCAACGTGGATTTTGTTTTTGTTTTTAAATGTTTACTGTCAAAGTTTGTCGATCAGATTACTAAGGTTCAGAAATGTGATTAGTTTTTCACAGTTTTCATAAGACAAAAGTTCTTCATATAATAGATTTACATTCAGTTGGAGTCTCAAACTATCATACTTAGAGCAGTCAGTCAACAAATGATGAATAGCCAACCTCATGAAGTAAACAAACCCAACACAAAAATGCAAGAACATTTCAATCAACACAACAACACATTTTGCATTACAGAAGCAATCTCTATGTACTGTGGAGGCAAGACAAATACATACTGAAGAGCACACGTCCGTCAGTGACAAGAACAACAGACCGACTGCGAGGCGAGACTGTACGCGAGTGAATGTGGGGGTAAAGTGCAATAAAAAGGTGCGGGGCTGCGAGGTCATATTGATGCTGCACGTCGTGTATTGAAGTCTTCCAAAATCTCATTCAACAGTAGCTTTTGAGCTCCAATAGGTAGCATTTATTTGAGTAGAGTGATATTATGTATAAGTGTAACGAGGTTTATCGTGACAATACAATTTTTCACGGATATTGCCTCAAGCATGGATTTTACTCTAATTATAGATGAAGTTTCTGTAACACGTCGCATTTCATGACCCACACACTTGTTTCGAGACCAGTGATAGGAAAGAACGACATGGGAAAGCTCAATGTTATCCCACACAGAACAGAACCGAACACGTTTCTAGCATCAACCCCTCGGTCTGTATAGAGCACAGCACTGAGATAACGAACACTTCCCTGACAAGCAGTGCAGAGCAAAGAGTGAACAATCCGTTCCATCTGGACAGAACAGACGACCTCCTGAGGTTAACACACATTAAACAGAACGATGCGAGGACAAAACAGCCAAGACTTGCTCAAACAACTTATTCAGCATTAACAGAAGCGGACTCCTTGTATTGTGGAGGCCCAGCAAGAACAGACCGAAGAGCGGAGACAAAACACATCCGTCTGCGACAAGAACAGCAGACAGTGCGAGGCGAGGCTGCACTCTGCAGTGGCGCGAGCCGTGAGGCTATAGTTAGTTAGTTAGTTAGTTGGGGTTTTAGGGCACAAAACAGTAAAGTTATCAGTGCCCATCAAATTTTCTGATTGCTAAATATATATGAATTTCAAATTGAATTTTAAAGGTTTACTTTACGTAAGAAATTAATAACATAATCGCTTGTAGTGGAGTTGTCTGATAAAATTTCTCTGAGGGAAGGTATTAATTTAAAATCTTTTCTATCACTACTTTATTTTATACAGGTTTCTAAAACGTGTTTTATAGTTAAAACTTTGCCACACTTATCACAATTTGGAGGATCTTCACCTCTTAGAAGATATCCGTGAGTAAGTTATGTAAGCCCGATTCTTAAACGAGACAGAAAAAATTTTTCACGGTGAGAGGAGCGACGTGAAGAGACCCAGGCTGCCGTACTATTCTTGATTTGACGCAATTTAGTATTTTCAATCTTGTTCAAGGAATTTTGCAATTGCTCTTTAAGCTTTTGTTTACAAAATGCTTTTAAATCTGAAGAAATGATTAGCTGACAGTCTATGCTGTCCTTTTCGCATGCTGATTTTGCACATTTGTCTGCTACTTCGTTACCTAAGATCCCGCAATGACCAGGGACCCAACAAAATACTACAGACTTTTGTTTATAGGAAAGATTTGTAAGTATAATCTGAATCTTGTGAATTATGGGATGACTTGGATAAATTTCAGACATTGCTTCCAGGGAACTCAAAGAGTCTGTGCAGATTAGAAACTTTGATTCGTTACTCCTTTGGACATATAGTAGGCTTTGAAGTAATGCAAAAAGTTCAGCATTATACACACTGAACATTGGGTGGAGGTGGAAAGTGAAGTTACCTGCATCAGTAGTATAAGCACAACCAACCAAATCATCCATTCTAGAGCCATCTGTAAAGATGCAGCTATAGTCATGAAAATGAGAACGTATTTCTTGAAATAATGCTTGAAATTGAGTATTGGATGTAAGACCCTTTTTGTATCGAGACAGTTTGGTGATGCAAGTCGGTTTGCAGAACGTCCATGGTGGAATTGAACCATACGACGTTATGAAGGCTAAAGGTAATGTTATGTGCAATTTCTCCAACAGCTCAAGCGAACGAATGCCTACTGGTCTAATTGCTTTCGGACGTAAGAAATAACGATTTTTAAAAGGGGGATCTAAAACTGCATTGTAGGATGGATTTTTGGGGTTACCTTTTAACGACGCCACATAATTAAGCATCAAGTAATTCCTTCTAGTGAGTAATGATGGTTCTCCTGCTTCGCTGTATAGGCTATTAACAGGGCTGGTTCGGAATGCGCCTGTTGACAATCGAATACCAGTGTGGTGTACTGTATCCAACGTCTTGATGTATGAAGGCCTAGCAGAGTTGTAAATAAAGCTAGAAAAGTCCAATTTTGAGCGGATAAGTGCTCTGTATAATTGCAGCATGATAGTTTGGTTTTTTGGATATTGGATATTGCTTTACGTCTCATATTTATGCAACTTGGCTAATCGAGACGAAGGGAGGGACGTGAGGGATGACGCGGGGGGACAAGGGGTGGACAGGCCTGTGCTGGTCAGAACCAGCCACAAGCATATGGGGAGGGAAGGGGTTCCCCCACGTCGCGGTCGTCTCCGTCTGTGTCATCATCCGTCCGCGTTGTCATTGTTGTCGCAGTCGGGGAGGAAGTCAAAGGGAAGGGGAAAGTTCCCGACGACGACCCAGAGCTCGCCATTAGTTTCAGGAAGTAAAACTCTCCTAGTCACAGGCCAAACACAAGAAGGTTGCGAGTTGGAATTTGATGGCCCTAAGAGATACAAGTAAAGGCACACCAGCGACATTTTGATGAATAAGAGCAACACAATTTGGATAGGAAAGGAAGCTATAGACTTTGAGCCAACTGTAGGTATACCTCCCCCCCCCCCCCCCCCCCCCCCCCCCCCCCCCCCCCCCCCCCCCCCCGGGGCGGAAGGTCTAAGGGTGTTTTTTTTAGGTACTTCTATAAATTGACTTTCGATTTCCGCTTGTTATCCATCACGGCTTTGGTGGGTGTACCCACCAGGGGTGACCAAAGTACCCACTGTAAAAATAAAAAATAATCATTTTCGGTGATATTGGGGCCTTCACAAACCACCCCCTACGCAGGGCGGAAGGTCTAAGGGTGGTTTTAGGTACTTTTATATATTGACTTTCGATTTCCGCTTGTTAGCCATCAAGGTTTTGGTGGGTGTACCCACCAGGGGTGACCAAAGTACCCACTATAAAAATAAAAAATAATAATTTTCGGTGGTAATGGGGCCTTCACAAACCTCCCCCTACGCAGAGCGGAAGGTCTTAGGGTGGTTTGACGCACTTAAATATATTAAATTTGAGTTTAGTTTGTAAGACACAATGGTTTGGGTGGGTGTACCCACTAAGGATGACCAAAGTACCTACCGAAAAAATAAAGAATTTTCAATTTCTATCGTAAAAGGACTTTCCTAAATCTGCCACACACCTGGGCCGAAGATCTAAGGGTGGTTTAAGGTACATCTATATATCGACTTTTGATTTATGCTTGTTATTCGTCACGGTTTATGATGGGTGTACCCACCAGGGGTGACCAGAATACTTACTGTAAAAATGAAAATAATACATTTCGGTCGCAAAGGGGTCTTTGTAAACCTCCCCTACGCTGGGCGGAAGGTACGAGGGTGGTTTAAGGTACTTTGATGTACTGACTTTTGATTTCCGCTTGTTATCCGTCATGGTTTTAGTGGGTGTAATCACCTGGTGCGACCAAAGTACCCACTGTAAAAATGAAAAACATTAAATTTGATCGTAAGCGGTCTTCGTAAAGTTCCCCGTACGCAGGGCGGAAGGTCTAAAAGTAATTTAAGATACTTTTATAAATTGAGTTTATATTTAAGCTTGTAAGCTGCCATAAATTTGGTGGGTATACCCACCAGAAGTAAATTAATTTCACCGCGTAAATAATAAATACTAATTTTAATAATTACTAATTTTGCTCGTAAATGAACCAAACATTGACATTTTGCGTTGTACCCTATCGACTTGTAGTCTAATTAAATAAATTATTTTACTTCGTAGCGTTGTACAAACGATGACAAATCTATATTTTAAATCCAGCAGCATTAAATTGAATGCCATTTATGACCGAATTAATCCTCTTTGGTTGGTGTGGCAAGAACAAATGTATAATAATAATCACTATAGCTGCTATGCTTTAGATATGACTTGTTAACGCTCAATATGTTGGTGGTTATACCCACAATGGCTTTTCAAGTTGATTGTATTTGTATATACAACATGGATTTATTTTTATTTTTAAAACAGTTTAAATGCTGCATATAGCATTGAGTATAGATTTAAGAACATAAGAATTTATGTAAATCATGTTACTAGACATTAATATATGTATAAAGTTTAAATTATATTAGGGGATCAACTAGATGCAACCCCATATTTAGTAAACTTGTCGTTTACAAGACTTGTAATGCTAAATACCAGTGGTAGGTAGCATTTATGCCACACTTTTAATAACAATGTAATGGTACAAATATTTATGCATAATGGCTTATTGCATGGTATTCTGTGATGTCGACTTGTAACCGAATAACCCTAAATGGGTTTTGTTGAGAAACCCTACTAGGTGTGTCCATAATAGAAGCCAAAGCGGGAAAATATATTTAACGAAATAAAAAACATGTAAGACCTACACGACAAAAATAAAATCTGTCATTAATTATACAAAAATATATAGATAAATTATATAAATGTGCACAATTTGATAATTTGAATGATGAACGAAGCTAACTATCAATAGAAGCAATCTGTGTCTACTGTCGCTCGCCTCACTATTTCTACTTAGATATCTGCATAATGTGCGTAAAGCACACACGCACAATAATTGTAAATCAGTTTTTTAACTGAATAGGAGACGTTAAATAAATAAATAAATAAATAAAACCCACATCTTATTCCTTTTTTGAGGTGATTATTATCAGTTCTGATGCAGGGTCGCAGTGGGCGTTAATCTAGTACCCGAGTTTAAATGATAATTCGACACAACGGACCACTAATGTTTTTTATGGCCAATTAACACTAGCAAGAAAATATGGTAAATAATAATATAATAACATCAATTTATTTGGACAGCGCGGTTACTAAAATGTTGTCAGTAAAAGATTTTGTATATAATAACCTGCTTATGAGCATTTTATAATGTTGCTACGAATAACACAACAAAATAATGCCAATTAGTATATTATATACATCAATTAATTGAAATTTATTGATGATAAAAAATATGCATCTCACTTATAACATAATCAAAAGTAATAAAACTATTAACTTTTGTAGATTTTTGTAAATTATAATTTGTATTGTACGGATTTGTACAGGCAAATTGTACCTATATTGGTAGCCAGCTTAATATGTTTATCTTTGCTTCAATACCGATTGCCTCTTTAAGACTAAATGATTCAGTTAATTAATTATAATTTATCTTATTATACAGAACACTTATATAGAATATTTCAACGAAAAAAAAAGTTGTATACATGCAATTTATTCTGTAGTTGCATAAATAATACAAAATTTTCGGAACTTTTAAACAATTTAAATTAAACAAATACATAGTTTTTGATCGAAATACATAAAAACTATGCTAATTATATTAATTCAAACTAAACATAAACAAAACATCAAACGGTGTGACCATATTTTAAGATTACGGCATGCGGCTTCCCACAGCGAGGTTTTTCGAGTGTTTTTTTGTCAAATTTGACCCAAAATGCATGATTAACATATGCATGAAATTACATATTTTTAATCTACTCATCAAGCCCTTTCATTTGAATAGTCACATGCCCATATAGGAACGAAAAATTTTCATGATGTCCGAAACAGCATAGGGTGCTATCTTCGGATATAGTAATGATATCTCCCTAATGTTAATTTCTAAAATTCGAAATATTTAATTGAAATGAAATTATGAAGAAAAACCAGACTACTTGCGTAAAGTTGGCTATAAATAAACAGTTTTAATTTTGGGACAAAAATGTTTGGTTACCCCTGGTGGGTACACCCACCAAAGTCATGATGGCTAACAAGTGAAAATCAAAATGTAATATAAATAGCTTCTCGAAACCACTCTCAAACCTTCCGCCCCGGGGCGGGGGAGGGGGGGGGGGGGGGGGTTTGGATTAGCTGGCTCATGGACTACTATCATTGACAAGCAAAACCACATATAGCCACAAATGCAAACACAACATTGGACTTCAATGAACCTATATAGTTTTTCAAACTTATTAGATTAGTTTAATGACGTGTCAACAAACGGTTATTTGCAACCCCAACACAAGAGACTAAAGAAAAACAACAACCCCAGCACTGAAATCGGGGCACCCTATATGTGTCGAGGCTCTCATCCCACACTGAACAAAACCTAACACTTTCTGAACACCAACCACTCCGGCTGTACGGACAGGACAGAACAGACAGAGCACAACACAGAGATGCCGAGCAGGGCAGAATAAAGACAGCACAAAACCTTTCAGTATAGACAGAATAAACCTCCAGAAGTGAACAAACATTAAACACAATGATGCGAGGACACAACAGCCAAGACTTGCTCAAACAACACTCAGCTGTAATAAAACTTAACTCCCTGTAAAGTGGAGGCCCTGTAAGAACAGAACGAAGAGCCTGCACAAAACACGTCCACCTGCGACAAGAACAACACAACAGACCGACTGCGCTGCAGGCTCGCTGCTGTGTGCGTGGAGCTGCAGGTGGTAGTCAAAAGGTGCGGGGCGGCGAGGTCATATCGACGCAAAACGATGAAGTGCATTGGAAGTTTTTTAAATCACATTTACGTTAGCAGCACATGAGCTTTAAGGTGTGTAATTAACCCTAGGTATAGTGGAACTCTTTCGGTTTGGGTCAGTCAACTTTTTAGCACTAATTTTTTACACCAAAAACGAAGAAGAACAACAACAAATGAACACTTATGTCATAATTATACATTTCTGAATAAAATTAAGTACTTACATGTTCTCACAAATTCAAATTTACAATAAGCTGCAATGCACCCCAAACATATGGGTGTCTGGGATTGTAGCATAAAAGTTGCATAGCCAAAAAAAAGTAGCAAAAAGTAGCAAAGTAGCCTCAGTGGCAGCCCTGCCATCAATCAGCCATGATAACATTACAGGATACTTTGTCTTTGTCAAACGAGTGTGTATGTGTCATTGGATCTGAATTTCGTTTTTGAGTGAATGAGCAATCTATAATTTACCTACGACTTTTTTTAGGAAATATAAACTAGAATTATTAAAACCACGAAACAAACTGAATGGCATGGGTAAGTGTATTCTGATATTCTTTACCCACACCTATTTTTAAGAACCTCAATAACTTGTGTAACTTTAATTAAAATGAGATTCAAAATTAACTTACAAACGCTTATTTACGCTAATTAAACGCATTTTGCTATTTTTATAATAAAACTGCAATTTCCAGGATTTGGAAAATTTTCATGCCTAATACTCAAAATACGTCACAACATTTGTATATAAAATAAAAATCAATAAGTCTAGTAATAATTATAATTTAAGAGTGAGTAATGTACTTTTTAATGTACACTGATTTTAATACTGAAAGATTATATGAGCAAATTGGCTGCCACTGTCGATCTACAACAACAACTTACAAGAAACGCAATCACGGGCCAAACCACGAGAAGGTTGCGAGTTGGAATTTGATAAGAGTTAACAACCATATATACTTATTTCCAAGGGGAGGAACGTAAGGGGAGACGCGGAGGGCGCGAAGTGGACAGGCCTGTGCTGGTCAGAACCAGCCACAAGCATATGGGGAGGGCAGGGGTTCCCCCACGTCGTGGTCGTCTTTGTCTGTGTCATTGTCCTTCCGTGTTGTCATTGTCGTCGCCTTCAGGGAAATAGTCAAAAATAAGGGGAAACTTCCACGACGACGCTTTAGAGCTGGCCATTAGTTTAAGGCAGTGATTCTCCCCTACTCACCTGTCAAACCAAGGTTGCGAGTTGGTTTGGACGACAGTGTTTTGCACATACAACTAGATATAAGCGATGCGTAGAAGGAAACAAAAGGCCTTGCAAATGTTCTTGAGCTGCCCGAGATACTGTAGGGCATTACATACACCCCATTCCGTTGCCTAAGATCGTCTTCACGAACTCCAAATACAGATGGGAGAGCCAGTAAGAGAACCCATCCAAATATAGACACAATGCGAGTTGCTTGGAACTCCAAAATGCTTGACGAAAATCTGCCAAGACAGAACAAACAATATCTTCCAAAGATTTATATTTCACCAACGTCATTATCAGTAGTTGCGGAAACGATTAAAATTGCTCAAAAAATTGCTTTTGAGTGTGCACAAAAGTATATTATGAAAACTTACGATTAAGAAATTATTGTAAGTAGGCATTACAGATCCAAAGTGAAGAGTCGCCCACATATGACAATGTAATTGTTCAACTAGGATCTTTTCATATTGAAATGTCGTTTTCGAAGCTATGGGAAAGTTTATAGAGAAATCTGGTGGTCCTTATGTATTAATTGAGTCAAACGTTCTTGCCGACGGGTCCTTAAAAGGTGTGATTTCAGAGAAGCATTTCAATCGTTGCAAAAGACTCCATCCACTATTAGCTAGTAAAAGTTGTTTTAGGGCTCTCAACAGTAGAGTAATCAGTGACCACTGATAACACAGCCTCACTATTAGCAT
Organism: Sweltsa coloradensis; assembly: GCA_024449915.1. Taxonomy (NCBI): domain Eukaryota; kingdom Metazoa; phylum Arthropoda; class Insecta; order Plecoptera; family Chloroperlidae; genus Sweltsa; species Sweltsa coloradensis. The sequence continues at coordinate 64,207 of JAMZAV010004441.1, forward strand.
GAAGTATGGAGATGTTACATTTTTTAGCATTTATGCAAGAATTTAGTAGAAATAGAAATCCACACCACATCGCCCCGCTCTTAACCACTACAACAGACAACACACCTTAAAACCGAAATTCACGCCATTGGTTTCGTCCACTACCACTCCCACCTCAACCAAACCAACACAACCACTGACCGAGCAGACCCAGCATAATCTTGAAATAACGAACGATTCCCAGAAGAACAGAGCAGAAACCCCTGCGTTTTAAAATAATTAAAAATACAATACTAACTTAAATAAGGATGATAATACACGATAGTGCAGAGTAAAGTAGAGTAGAAGAAATAGAAACGTGGGTGACTTTTTTCTGAACCAGGCAACAAAACATAATAATATACCAAATTCATGTACCAATGAATAGCAGACTTTGTCAATACAAATGTCATTAGTTTGCCTCCATTGCATTGCCTTCAGCATGGGTTTTACTCTTATTATAGATGATGCTTCTGTTACACGTAGCATTTCATGTCCCACATATTTGTTTTGATTGATTGATTGATTGGATATTGCTTAACGTCTCATATTTATGCAACTTGGCTAATCGAGACGAATGGAGGGGCGTAAGGGATGACGCGGGTGGACAAGTGATGGACAGGCCTGTGCTGGTAAGATCCAGCCACAAGCGTATGGGGTGGGCGGGGTTCCCCCACGTCGTGGTCGTCTCCGTCTGTGTCATCTGTGTCATAAAAACAGTTTACACAGGTTAGTTTATAATTATTTTATTTTGCATGGATGGATTACTTGTAAAAACATGTACGTGTAAAAGTAAGTAAGTAAAAGTAAAGTTAATGTGATTTCATCTAGACTAATTAGTTATACATGTCAAATGCATAGGCCTACCTGCCATAAAATTATATCACCTGAAAAAGGCTTTTACATTCTTATTAATCATTAGTTAGTTAGTTAGTTAGTTAGTTAGTTAGTTAGTTAGTTAGTTAGTTAGTTAGTTATTAGGGTTTTAAGGGCACACAACACTAAGGTTATCAGTGCCCGTATTCTCTTATATAATGACATGTTATTTTTAAATCTTATTGTACAGCTGTGTTGATTTCAGGTATTTAAAAACATTGGTTATGTTCTCAGATTCAGCAGATAAAATTGTATTAAATAATAACCAGTTTAAGTAAAAACTCATGTCCGGATTCAAATAAAAATACAAAGTGGCTTCACAAAGGCCTCCAAAAGCTTACATTCTTTCCGAGGTAAGATAACCATTATATATTATAGTACCGGCGTATACCATTGAACTAAATTCAGAAAAAATATCTCTGGTCTGAAAGGGATATAAAAGATCTTAAACTGTTCTACAAATAATTAGGTATTTTATTATTTTTATTTTTATTATTTCTTTATTCATAATCAAAATCAAAATATACATTTCCATTCCAATTATAAAAAGGTTGAAGAAAGCGAACCTTAGGCTCATTCACACTGTTGTGCGTTCTGCAACCAATAATAACACTAAGAACTATAACTAAGACATAAGATTCATAACACTAACTCAACTTATATGAACTTTGATACAGACAATATTAAGAGCATGAAGATTCGATAAAAAGAAAAGAGAAGAAAGCATGGTGATGTATGGCAGTGTTACAATTAGTTATGATGACTTATATCTAACAAGGCGTAGTACAGATAATAATCCATAATCAAGTCCATTTGATGCAGGGTCGTCGTAAAAGGGCATGCAATCACTGGGACTTGATGTTATCGGAATTTGCTGTTAATTTTGTGCTTGAACTCCTTGTAAGGCAGAGACCTCACTTCACAACTTAGCGAATTCCAAACCGATGCACATCTGAAGTACAGGGACATTTGATAAGCTGTGGTGCGTGCCCGCGGAGGTCTAAGCGTAAGTCCTTTCTGGTTTCCGCGCTCCAACGTCACTGTGCGCTGCACTGGAGTTAGACGCTCCAGTGGGTCGAGATCAACCACTGAGGCATCCCTTAAGGAAAATTGCGTCACATCTTCTGAAGTAGTCCACACTTGGAATGTTTAGCTTTTTTCTACGAAAAACAGTATTAAGGGTTGATTTGTATCCGTATACGGCCTTTATTGCACGGTTCTGAACAATTTCCAGTTTATGTATGTTCTCTTTGGTTGTTGGGTGCCAAGCTGGAGATCCGTAGGCCAATTTATATCTAATTAATGAAAGGTAAACGGATCGTAGAACATTTGGATTACAGTCTCTTGAGATTTCTAAATACAAACCCTACAAGCTTCGAGCACTGTGATCTTACTATGTCTCTATGCAGATTCTGGGACAGTTCTTAAGTTATGTTGATTCCAAGGAGTTTAATGGTATTGCTTGTTAGTAGTTTCGATCCGTTTATGTGGTAAACAGTGTTAACTGGGTCTGATGAGCGGGTTATACGAATAAAAATAGATTAATTGGGATTCAGGCACATACCATAGTTTGAGCACCAAGAGGATATTGCGTCTAGGTCGCATTGTAGAACTATGGAATCGTGTTCGGATATAGCTTTGTAGATAGTGCAGTCATCCGCGTACATGGTTATCTTTGAGAGGACACATGGTCCATCATGTACACAATGAAAAACAGGGGGCCAAGTACGGACCCCTGAGGCACCCCAGAGGTGACATTGGCATCTGTCGATGAACATCCGTCATAGACCACTCGTTGGCATCTACCAGTAAGAAACCCTGTGCACCACTTAAGTAAGTAACCTTGTATCCTATAGTTCTCAAGTTTCCTGAGTAAACGAGTATGTGGGACTAGGTCAAAAGCCCTACTCATATTCACACATCACATCCACTTGCTTTATCGCTTTTTGGTCCAGATCATGTTGCCAGTCCTCAATAACTTTAGATAACATGGTGGCACACGATCTTCTGGGAAGAAATCCATGTTGGTGTTTATTAATTATTCCGCTTCGTTCAAGCTGCTGGACAATTGACATGTTTACTAGTTTTTCCAATACTTTACACAGAACAAATGTGAGCGCGATTGGTCTGTAGTTGCTGATGTCTACTTTATCTCCAGATGTGTACACAGGCACAATATTTGCGGTTTTCCATTGAGTTGGAAAGGTCCCAGTAGACAGAGATACATTAAAGAGGTACGTGATCGATGGGGCAACAGCTGCTGCACATTGTTTCAATATCCTTGTATTTCGTCAGGACCAGTGGCTGCACCCAATCACAGACTACGCAATCTCTGCAGTACATCATCTTCGGACACGTATACGTTATTTAGAGGAAGATGACTAGGAGGACCGGGAGTTTCTCTATAGGCTTCATCGATGTTTTCCGGAGCAGGCGAGAAGTTGTCTTTGATTTTGGCATTGAAGGCTTTGGCAATTTCGATGGGTTTTGTTATGGTTCTTCCATTGATGGTGAAGTGTGCAGGGGAGGAGCTTCTTTGTTTGCAATGGATATACTTCCACAGTTGTTTGCTGTTATTCTCGGTCCCAAGTTTCTAGATGTAGTTTCGGTGGGCGTGGCGTATTGTTTTTTTCGTCTGCCTTCATACCTCCAGATATTTGTTATGAGCTAACTCTGTCTGAGTTTTCTTCCATCTCTTGTAAAGCCAGTCCCTTTTTTAAATTAGTTTCACTATGTCATTGTTGATCCATGAAGCGCGGCGTTTTCCCTTTACTTAGACAGTTGGAATAGCCTTGTGAACACAGGTCCAGAATACCTCTTGCCACTCTTTCCAAAGCCTATCAATGTTATTAGTATCATCCAATGTTGGAAAGTCCTGAAATTAATATATTGACATAATTTATCCCAGTCTGCCTTTACGTAATTTAGAACTGATTTGTTGATTAGCTTTATTTTTGGAGAGCGGATTGTAAGGGTAGTCATAATCGCGTGGTGGTCACTTACTCCGGGGATAACACTGACAGATGAGACTAATGAGGGGTTGTTACAGAGTACGAGATCTATTATTGAGCTACAGGTGGTGGTTACTCGTGTAGATTCAGATACATGCTGGCTGAGGTGTAGGTCTTGGAATGATGTTAGAAATTCGCAGGCGAGGTTATTTCTTGGTATTGCCGATCCGCTGATAGACCAGGAGATGTCTAAGTTAAAATCACCTAATACAAGGGTCGCGTGGTGGTCCTTAAGTGAAGTTTGTGCAAGGTTGAGAGACGTAATTAACTCTTTATTGTTATGTTCATTTGAGTTGGGAGATCTGTACGCTGACCCGCAGAGAATTTTCTTTTCGCCTATTTGTATTTCCGCCCAGACTATCTCCGCACTCGTTTCAAGATTGGTTCGTCTTACAGGTTGAAGTTCCGGTTTAATAGCTAAAATAACACCACCCCCTGATTTCCCACACCTGTCTTTCCGAAATACAGTGTAGCAGTCTCCGATGACTTCAAGGTCCCCTACGGTGTCGTCAAGCCATGACTCACTAACACAAATAATGTCTGCATTATGGGTTGCAATCCAGGCTTCAATTATAGCTCGTCTCTTCACGTTCTTAAGACTACGTGAATTAAACGAGAGAACGGAGATATTTTGGTTAGCTGAATTAATCGGTTTTCGCGCTTCGATGAATGACGGGTCTTCTTCACTGTCGATACTGAACAAAGAATCCGAGAGATTTGGAAGTGAGCAATACCAGCAAGTCCACGTGCTTGTCTTCCTAGAGATTTGTTTGTAATATGCAGGGCTGAGTTTCGCACACGTACGATGAATGTTTCCTTGACACGAGGCGCATTGTATGAAAAGCTGGTTTTTCCGTCCGACGGACTTGCACATCATGCATGGAGGGGACGGCGTCGCAGATGGAGTGTCTGCTGAGATGTCCGCTGACCCGGACGGTACGCCACTGGAGCACGGCTGGGGGTTGTTCCTCCTCGGGCCAGGGTTTAGTTGAACGTCACCTGCCAGAGCGATGAGTAATGCACCGACACTCCCCCATGCTACCGGAAGCCTGGCATACCGCGTGCGGCCGCCTCTTTGTCGCCGAAGTGACCGTGATTTTTGCCGAGCCCATCGCGGCGCGGGGGTGAGGGCTGAGGCAGGTCCGGAGTTGTTCGAGAGTGCATTGCAGCATAGTGTAGATGCAGTAATTAGGCATTTACATGACACCAACATACCTTCTGTAGGATATCCATGTACCAACGCCGCGTCGTAGATGTTATGATGCACTTCACTCACTTTACACATTAAAACAGTAACTCTGATTAGGAGAAAACTAATTAAGTAACGGAGCGACCCACTCCTCACCCCCGCACTTGCCGCCATCTTGGCTCGCTACTTCCACATCCACTTGCTCGTATGATTATATTAACATGTAACCCACCATAGGGGTGGGGGGGAGACACGAACCTTGCATACCGGTTCTCAAAGTCAGTTTTGAGAATAAGAATTTGTCATGATTTTCAATGCAGTTATATTGTCTCAAAATAGTGTTTGATAAGATCAGCTAAGTTCAAATCCAGTTATATGCCGCATTATTATATCTGCGTTTTGAAACGTAGATCTATAAAATATAGACGTTTCGCAATATGACTCGCTTGTAATTCACTATTAGTCTCATATTAATGCAACTTGGCTAATCGAGACGAAGGGAGGGACGTAAGGGATGACGCGGGGGGACAAGGGGTGGACAGGCCTGTGCTGGTCAGAACCAGCCACAAGCATATGGGGAGGGCTGGGGTTCCCCCACGTCGTGGTCGTCTCCGTCTGTGTCATCATCCGTCCGTGTTGTCATTGTCGTCGCTGTCGGGGAGGTAGTCAAAGGGAAGGGGTTCCCCGACAACGACCCAGAGGATGAGTAATGCAGTAGTTAAAAATCACAATAATCTTATCAAGACCTTTATCATAGATGAAAGACGAAATCAGAAACTTGGGCGAGTTTTTGAAGCTCTTTGGAGTAACGTGTTACACATCCGGTGAGATATCTACTTTTTTTCTAAAATGGGGGGGAAAAAAGTGACAGCTTCCTATTTGCGTTTTTTTCTTTAAGTTACCGTTGCAGTCACGAAAAGCCAGCCACCTTCAAGATTAGCGTCTTCTTTTTAACACAAATATAGTTAGCGTTGTACCTGACTAGTGGTGCTGACAGTGATATGCAATGCATCTGGACATTGTTCGTATCCAGCTCGTCTAAAATATGTATCTTTGATGCTAAGATATAAGCATTATGGAACGAACCGCCATAAAGGAAAAGGCATACGGCCTAATCAGAAGCAAGTAACCTTTATACCTAACATCATTAAGTCGATACTATTTCAATTGTTAATTGTTTAATGACATACATTTTAAAAACTTACAGAAAGGGGTGTGAAGCACATCCACTTGTTTATCTGGTGAACTAGTAATTGCTAAACTTAAAGAAGTGCACAACCATGAAACGGGTCCAGAAAGTGTTAAACTTTATCCTCCACAATGATCTATACATAGTGCATTGTTAGAGCATTCAGAGAAGTAATAACATACCAAATGCCACCGGCAATTCTGCAGCAACATATAGTTACTGACTCCAAAAAATGTGTAACAGCCAAAGATATTTGTAACATCTGGTGAGATATCTACTTTTTTTCTAAAATCGGAAGAAAATTACGTGCATGTCTATGTAGCGTTGGCCTTTTTGGTTGGTCAAAATTATTATTACTTTATTGCACTCTAGCATAATCTTGAGGTGAATGTCAATGCCCACTTTGAGTTAGTTAGTTATTGGTTTTTTTTCACAACAGTCAAGTTATCAGTGCCCATCAAATTTTCTAGTTGCGAGCACCGTCCTGATACACAGTGCCGCTAGTACGGCGGCGTGGGCGAGTGCAACCCGAGGCGGTTCGCTGACAAGACCACGACGGCCGACGGCACCGTTTACTACCGACACCGCGACAACGGTGGACGCCACGTGTACGCCGACGGCCGGATCGCCGAAAACCTGCACGATGTCCACATACAACGCACACCTCGTGTTACTGTTTAAGGCGCACGTGTGCGTGCAGGTGTGCCGCGACGTCGAGGCAAGGCCCTACATGTACAAGCTGGACGCGAGTGGCGCCTCGTGATTCGCCATGGTCGAGGTGCGGCCGGACGCATTCGTACCGCGCGGCTTGCGATCTTTTTATTTATTTTTATTTATTTTTTTATTTTTTTAATGTCTATCCTATTCAGTTATAAAAACTGATTTACAAAGGAGGACCTATTATAGTATAGTAAGACCTATTACGATATCATCAACAGTCATATTAATGGTGTATTAGCGCAAGTGTGGCAAGAACATCGCCAAGCCAACGTAGAAGATCTGTTGAGCGCCGAGGATGCCGTACAGTTGGCTGGGGATGGATAGTACGACTCGCCTGGCTTCGGGTCGCAGAAAAGCAAATGGCCCAAGCTCACTTCCACTCTTCGTCATTGCTCTGATGCATTGTTTTAACCTCTAAGTTGTTCATAAAGTACTGCTTTTAAAAATATGTAGTTATATGTTAACAATGCCAAGTACAAACTGGGTTCAGAAAGAGTGTTCACAATAAACCAAATGCGCTCATCCTTGTAGGCTGTTTAAAAAAGCATACGTGAGCCGTTTAGTATCCAATTTGTTTTGATGTTAGGTTGTCAACAAACTTATTGTCGCGTCAAAACAACTTCCGAAGAAGTAATTCGTGATAGTTATGACCTGACCAGTGAGGTTGTAGCTGTACACACTCTACTGCCCTATTAATTACTGATTAATTACTTTATATTTCATTTCTAACATAAAACTGGTAATTAAATAACTTTTAAGTGCTACGTCATATTTTAAATAACAGTCAACAGTGCTACATATTCAAAGTGTTATTGCGACCATTTGGAATTGCCGCATTAATATATTCAATACAATAATTCGATACGCGCGCGACACCTAGTGACTGAAATTGGAACCGCGTCAACTGTAGGACTACTTCTTTACCGACGGAAGAATTAAACCATGCAACTTTACCACTGCTAGTTTCTCGGCGGTGTTGCCAACTGTCGACCCCAACACTGCGCATCAAATACTCTGTGATTTGACGCTACAACAAACACAACCCTTGCACCATCTGATGTTTTTAATATTTACTTAAATGGTAGCAATCACTAATCATCAGA
>JAMZAV010004442.1:0-53195 GCA_024449915.1 Sweltsa coloradensis
ACCTTTAAAACTTGTGTATAATTTTCTCTTTTTGTTTTGAAATTATGTCATAAAGTTTGAATTAATAATAACTCAATTCAAATTTGTATGAACAAATTGACAGTAGTTAAAATAAAAATAAAATAGAACTTACAGTTCTATTTTATTTTATTTATTTAATTTTAGTTTTAAGTGAATAAATAGCGCTTTGTATAATCTATACTCACAACGCTATGTTCACTCTCAACAATTCATCACATTATTAAAAGCCTTACTAAAAAGGCTAAAAAGGCTTATAATGGGCAATTTCAATGATTTATGGAGGTCTAATCAATATTGAAATTTTCACTTTTAGATGCACAAACCGTCGCTGATTTTATAACCAAACCTGCCTTAGGCCCTCACAAATGTGTGGTGCAAAGGTACCCGAAATCACTTTAGCGGAAAAGGTAAAAAAAAAATTGTAAAACGGCAAAAAGTGAAAAATATATATTTTAGCACACTATTTCTTCCAATTTTGCTTTAGAATCTCCTTATATAGGCCTTCAATAAACAATCTTCACACAGAAATGTAAGTATGAAGTATATGAAATTTAATCTATTTATTACATATTATTATAGAATGTTAGAAAATAAAATGGATCATAAATAGAAAGAAAAAAAATTGAATTTTTCTTATTTCACCCTACTAGTTACATAATAATATGTCAAGTTGTATTTAAATTTACTTCTACATGGTCAAACTCCTTTGTTAAAAAAAAAAATCAAACAGCTCAGATGTGATTTTTGTCGCTTTGTATTTTTAGCTTTCTCCATACGGGTTATACTGCTGAAATGATTCCGCCTTTTCCTTGTGTTTATGAAACGTTTTGTAAAATTATGTCAAATTACAAATATCCTTTTTATTGGATGAGCGTAGCGAGCGTAGCGAACGAAGCGAAGATTCCATTTCACTACACTGGAGAAAAAAATCCGGAATGTTTTTTTTTTCTGTTCTGTAACACGATTCCGGCTAAACCAACACTCCAATCGCGATGAAATTTTCTGGAGGCCTTCGAAATCTCTGAACTTAGAACTGCACGGTTCGAAAAAAACGATCAAAAAATTAAAATCGCAATTTTAGATTTTTTTCGTTTTTTAAAAAAATTCTTCGACTTATAACACCTACATGCTTTATCCGATTGTAACGATTTTTTCACAGAACCTTAATTTTACGAATTTATATATTCTTGTGAAATTTGAGCGCAATCGAAAAAAAACCTATGAAAATTGCAATTTTACGATTTATTCAATTTTTAAAACATTCTTCGACCCTAAACACCTACATGCTTTATCCGATTGTAATGATTTTTGCACATAACCTTAATTTTATGAATTAATTTATTCGTGTGAAATTTGAGCGCAATGAAACAATTATTTCTCTTAATAATTGCAATTTTACGATTTTGCTATGATGCTGCGATAATGCTAAGGCTTTTACAATTTACATTTTTTTTTTTAAGTAAAAGGTGTATTAGATCAAAAATGAATACATCTAAACATTAACCAGACTGATTTTATAATTTTTGTTTTGTTTAATAATTATGATTTTTTTTCCTTTGCATTGTTGGAAAATGTATGTTTTTTGTAACAAAACTATATTTCCCATATTTTAATTAAAAAACTTTAAATCTCATCAAAAAAGTGTCTGGTGAATTTGTCAGAATAACACTTGTGAGCATATTTAAAAAGAAATTATCCTTTTATCTTAAAAACTGTAGAAGAAGTAGGAAAAAATGTTAGCAAATGTGCTAGAATAAAAGTTTTGAGATAATAGCATTTAAAGTTTATTTATGTTGTATTTTTGGTAAATTTGAGTGTCACATAGGCTAAAGGTTCAATTTATTTATTTTAGAGCATAAAATATATTTATGTCGTCAATAAAAAAAAAAAAAAACTTAAAAAACAATTAAAACAATATTAATGCAAAATTGCTGGTTTTTTATACATTTTCAGTGAAACAACCACTAAACAATTACGCTCATCCAACAACGCGCCTGAAAAAGGGTTTGCAAAGCTTCCTAGTTAATATATTTAAGACTTTAAACGTATCAACATGGTAAATTGGTAGGACTAATGTTAAAGTTTAAGAGCTATGCTGTGTGTTATTTAAATGTTGCTGTGTGCTAAAATAGTTTTAAAATATTCATATGTAGGGTATTGTGATTTTTAATGGCGATAACATTGTTAATAACAAAAACAGCTTAATATGTATTTCTAAACTCACATAATTACCGAAATTTTCATGATATTGTCCATTTGTTCAGCTCCTTACCCGTTTGGCTCAAACATAATACATGCACACAACGCATAAAAAATTGACACGACTGTACGATCCACCTACGTTATGAATGCTCATCTCTTCTGTGTTAACAGATCTTTACTACCAATGCAATAAGCATACAAATTTGTTTACGCGTGTTTAATCGAGCCCCTCCACTGAAATATGTGTGGTATATCGTTTCTTTACCGCATCTTCCCATTCGTGTTATCAAGCGTTATCTACTCCAACATACTTAAACCAAAATGATCGTATGCTCAACTCCACTCAAGTTACTGTAAATAATTACAAATACAAAAATGAATTGGTGTAAGGGTGCAAGAACTTTACTAAAGGTTAAAATCAGTTCAGTCCTGTTAGATATTTCGAACGGGACAGTTCGTTCAGTATTTTATAACTCGGTGCCAGATTATTGTGTTAATTCAATAATTTTGTGGAAGTTTTATTGTAGTCTACAAATAGTTGTGACTGTTGTTTTACTATTTTCTTTTAATATAAATCATGAAAAATCGTACACAATAACCTGGAAATGGGTGAGTACTGACTGCAATGTATAATAATATACGACTAATAAATTATACATTTAACACACAAAACTCACACAACCCCACATTTATTAAAATAAGTGACAAGGACGATTTTGCAATCTCTTCGGCGAAAGAATATTATATCAAATCAACATTTCACAGAACTACCGTGTGTGTTATTTGTGATGGCAAGGAAGGCCCATTAAGTTCCACAGAATGTAAAACAATTTTGACTAAGAAAGGCTTTGTTACACTTATAAAATCGTTTGTAGATGGGCATGCAGGACGATGTGGCTATTTAAGTTCTTAAATACCGAAAAAGTACAGTTGACAGTTTCCTATACAAATTTCACCAAAAATGTAGAACTGTTTATACTGACTCACGCAAACGTGAAAGAGCAAAAAAACGTTTATCTGAAGAAGGCACTACGTACAATGTACCAACTGAGTGTAAACGCCTTGCTAGGAATAAATCACTTAAATTTGATTGGAATATCAACTGTTTCATTTGTGGCGAGGTAGAAGATAAATTTAAACGAGGGCGTTCGTTTTCACTTGTCGACATGAATCCTGTTCGAGTCAGAAAGTCTGTTTTGCAAGCCGCGTTAACTAGAGGTGATCAAAATATAAGCAAACGAATTTCTTGTAGGTGATTTCCCAACACAGCTGAAATTGGCAAGAGTAACGCGTATTTATAAGGGTAAAGGTAAAAAGAGTGATAGGAATTCTTATCGACCTATATCAACTCTTCCAATTGTAGGGAAAATTATTGAAAATATTTTACACAAGAGGTTATTACATGAAGTGGATGCATCTGAAGGTTTAAGTGAAAACCAGCATGGTTTCAGGAAAGGTAGGTCAACGCAAAGTGCCCTTCTAGCATTTACAGATTTATCTATAAAGGGATTGATAAACGTAATTGTAAGGTTGGAGCTGTCTTTGTTGATCTTAGTAAAGCATTTGATTCAGTACCTTTTTACCTCTTTTAATAAAATTAAAAACCAGGTATAACGTAAGTCCTTATTTGTTATCAAATTTGGCGGATTATTTTTTAAATAGAAAAATGTTTATAAATCTTGCAAGATATAGTTCAAAAGTATTCAATATATTTTTGTGGAGTACCCCAAGGATCAATATTAGGACCCCTGTTATTTATTCTTTATATAGATGTATCTAGGGCGACGATCGTCGCCCGGCAGACAACGCATGCGACTGCTTAGGCGACACGAACTCCAGCCCTATATACAGCTACAAGAGTTGGGGGGGTTTTCAGCTATCTGCACACGCCGCCACGAAAGAGTTACAATCTTGAAACACTCGGTATATGACCTGGTATGTGGTCCATGACACACCAAAAAAAAATCAACCCGATCCGACAACTAGTTCTGGGTTAAAAAAGGCTCTCAACATCGTCAAATTCCTTTCGGCTGGCTGGTGGCTGGCTGGGTGGGTGGGTGGGGAGGATGGGTGGGTGGGGGACTGGCTGCTGACTGGCTGGCTAGGAGATCTCCGCGGAGATTAATAAAGCCTACAGCGAAAACGGTAAATCTTAGAACTATGAAACTTGGACCACACTTAGATGTACTTCAGACGCAGTGACGTTTGCTTTCAAAACCAAAATCGGGTAACAGAAACCGGAGAAAATCAAAATTTGGATGATAATCACAACGCGTAATTTCCAAGGCGTGGTAATTTGTACAAAGTTGAATTAAACATGCTCTTAACCATTATAAATATCTTGCGTCCAAAACACAAGGGGCTAAATTTGGGGATGACCATGGGCCCAAAAATGACAAAAAACATATCTGAACTTTAAGAAATGAATCATTCAAAGAAAACGCTACAACTGAGATGTTTCAAACGTGGAATACATTTTGATATCTCTCATTCTTTATCACTTTTGAATATGGAAAGCAAAATTGGGTAACGGGTACCGGAGAAAATCAAAATTATCAAAAGTAGGTAATTCCGTACTCTTATGAATAATATGCTATACTGAGAAAACGGTTCATCTTAGAACTTTGAAACTTGAGCCACACTCAGATGTACCTCATATAACCAAAACCGGGCAATTTGGGGAAACCGGGAAATCAAAATCAAAATCAAAACGCGTAATTACTCAGGCGTAGATTATTATACAAGCTTGATCTCAACCATTATAAATCGTGTGGCTCGTTGGTCTTGTTGTTAGCGTATCTGCTTCCAATGCAGAAGGTCCGGGGTTTCGATTCCCGTAAAAGTCAGAAGTTTTTTTAACTTCTGATTTGGACTAAAGTCCATCAGTTCGTGTCTTAGGAGTTTGTAAACGGTGACTTTGGAGCCGTCCTTGCACGAAGAAACATAATAAATTCAGAGTTGTTCTGAATCGGCCTTGTTGATTCTGGCGTGATTCGCGGGTGTTCGCACTGTCCATACCACTGATTGCTATATTTCCTATTAAAAATATAGATCTTTTTGGGTTTTTTATCGCTCACTCGTCGATTGCGTCGGGCCTACAGGGTAGGCTCAGTCGCTTTGATTTACTGTCCCCCCACTGAAAATCAGTTATATAACTGAGTGAGTAGACTCTAAATCCAATTTATTTTTTTTATTTATTTATTTATATAGTGCTTAAACACAAGGGGTATTTTGGGGGGGCCGTGGGCCCAAAATGTCAAAAAACAACTTTGAACTTAACAAATTTAATCATTCAAAGTCCATCATTCACACCATGATAGCAAACGAACAACAAAAATATGTAATATCCACCAAATACAAAAAATTTTTAAAAAAAAAAAAAAACGGCAGCCAAGCTCTCCTTCAAAAGTCTTCGGCTGTGAATGCTGTGAGATATAGAAGTTGAGCCAAGCTTTTTATTTTTTCTCCCTAGTTTCGCTTTGAAAATAAGTAAGATCATTTCGCCTGTTGACGAGCGCCAACCCAACGATTTTTGGGTAAAAAAGTAAAATTTTAACTCGAAATCATAAAAAAAAAATGGCTTGGCCATTGAATTTCTCATGGCCACAACCCATTTTTTTATGATTTCGAGTTTAAAATTTTACTTTTTTACCACAAAAATCGTTGGTTTGGGCCCCTCGCCCAACAGGCAAAATTTGATTTTACTTATAGACGGAGTTCCAGTGACAGTTTCTATTGCCTCATAAGGTACATATGTTTGGACCATTGAAGTAGAAGCGGAAATTCAAGTCATTTTCAAAATGCGCGTCTTACGAGTCAACGTGGGGGCGTTTCCCCCGTCAGACGCCCCAAAGGGGGCCCCAAAAGGGTCAAATCTGCCCCTTTTAAGTATACAGATTAGAACATACGAAACTTCATAAAATAAGTTAGCCCAAAAAAGAATATCACTCGTACAAGGAGCTGCTTTGGGCCGTTGCCCCGTCAGACGCCCCCAAAGTGGGCCCCAAAAAAGTCAACCTCCCCTCATAAGATATACATGATTCAAAACATACGTCATTTATAGTGAAAATTACCAGAAAAACGAATATCACTCGTCAGACGGGCTGCGTTGGGCCGTTGACCCCACAGACGCCCCCAAAGGGGGCCCCCAAAAAAAGTCAAATCTGCCCCAAATAGGTATACATGATCTAAACATACGTTCATGTTGTATAAAAAGTTACCAGGAAAACGAAATCATTCGCCAGACGAGCTGCGTTGGGCTTTGACCCGTTAGGTAACCCCAAAGTGAGCCCCAAAAAAAGACAAATATGCCCTCATAAGGTATGAAGATTCAAACATACGTCATTTTATAGAAAAAGGTACCAGGAAAACGAATATCACTCTTTGGGACGAGCTGCGTTAGGGCTTTGCCCCTTAGATAACCCCAAAGTGGTCCCCAAAATGGTCAAATCTGCCCCGTAGGATATACATAATTCAAACATAGGCTACGTCATTTTTTTAGCCAGTTCCCAGGAAAAACGAATATCACTCGTCAGACGGGCTGCGTTGGGGCTTTGATCCCGTCAACCCCCCAAAGTGGGCCCAAAAAAGTTCAAATTCATGATACAAACATACGTCATTTAAAGGTAAAATTACCAGGAGGACTAATTTTAGTCGTCAGACGATCTGCGTTGCGACTTGACCGTCAGACGGCCCGGAATTGGGCCCTAAAAATGAATATCAAATACGGCATTTTATAGAAAAATTTACCTCGGAAAAGAATATCACTTTCAAAATGGCTGTGTTATGCCCTCACCCGCCACTTCCCCCCCCCCCTCCCCACTTCCCTATAAAAAAAAATGTTAAAAAATGTTTTGTCTCGAATACTACGAAATTATGTTGGATTTAATCGGATTCGTGGCGATAATATGAAGTCTGATGTTATGCATATTTTGGGGCAAGAGCCCCGCAACAACCACTTTTTTTATTTTTGGGGGATATAGATCGATGAATAAATCAGGAAGACATGTTATACTTCGTCTTCTGGTAATTATTTAAATAATAATGGTGTATGTATAGTATGTTAGGGTTTAAACTGTAAAGAGTGTTGTAATTTTATTTTTTTACCAATGAAGAGTTGTTTTTTAATTTACTACTTGTTGCATGATACTATGACGGTTCTGACTTTTAAATCACAGATTAGCTTAAACTTTTTCATATTGTATAACATACAAGATAATCATTGACAATCATTTACTTTTTTGAAATAAATAATGAGATCATAGTCATTCAGAAGTTACGTAAGTAATTATCATCATTATGATAACTATTAAACAAAAATCTTTAATATGGTGTGAATCATGTAAATAGTTTTATAAATTACAAACAATTTAGGGTTTAGAATAATATAAATTGGTAAGTCATAATTAACTCCAAACATCAAAACTTCAAAACATTCGTTAACACAGTATGTTTGAAATTTTTTTCATAGTAATTTCAGAAATAATCATATCATATATAAGTAAGAATTTTTAATGTGTAAATCATGCAAAAAGTGTTTATAAGTTAAAACAATTGAAGATTAGGATATATAAATTGGTTTGGTATAATTAACTTCAAATATCAAACTTTTAAACCCCATTTGTAATCACTGTACGCTTGTACGCTTTAACATTTTATTAGTAATCATCATCATCATATCATAAACATACGTAATAATCTTTTACATGCGTTGAAACATGCAAATACTTTTCATTAAAGACAATTGAGCATTAGAATAAATAAATTGTGAAAAAATTAAAATGTAATCACATTCGTCATCACTGTACGCTGCTTCCGAAACATCTATGTCAACATCAAACCCCATCGAAATTCTCTCCTTCTAAATAGCATTGCATAATTTTCATCAAGTGACGAAAGGGACAGATATAGGGAACCATCTTGGTCTGTATTTAAAATCTCTATATATTATACATAATGGCATTTTTTAAATTTCTGTCTATGGAACCAATTTAACAGCGTCATTGTCGCCTACAATAAACCAAGGTTTAACATATTATTTGGCCTACATAAATACAACAAGAGGTCGCTGGCGCGACCTCTTGTAGTGCCTTCCCACGCCAAATCCTTTCCGCCGCATGTTCCTATCTGAAAAATACTTACTAACGCTTGTTGTTTCCAAAGAAAGCGTAGTAATTAAAATAAATTTTCTCAAATGAACTTGAACAAAATACGAATGAAACAAAAAACGGGTTTACCCTCATAATATCAGTGCGGTAAAATATAACAAAAATTCCAGGAAAAAACTTTAGAAAATAAAAGTATGATGCTAGCCGATACGATTGCCTAAATAAAAACAAAATGTGAATTTATTTCATAACACGATTAATACATCCCTTTGGGTTAAAATTTTTCTCTGTAAATGGCCTTCTGCCGTTTACTGTAGGGCGCGATCAATTATAAAGGCATACATATTGTAATGAACTTGGAAATTTAACCGACAGTAAAAAATTTGCTTTTCAGGGAAGCCTACTTTAAAAAAAAACTTTGTGAAATAAATTTATTAAAAATTAATGAAGCATTTCTAGAAAAATGTCATATACTCATAAGATATTGTGAAAGCAACAACAATTGCTTATTTGTATTGTGACTGCTAAATCATGCTAGTACAAGTTATAGAAAATAATTTTTATTAAATCTTCTCGGTTAAATATCTTACGAGAGAGAGAGAGAGAGAGAGAGAGAGACTTGACTTGACTTTTATTCGAACAATTTGGGAAATAAACATGAACACAAATGTTACAATTTAGATTCCAATTACAAAATATAATAATAATATAAGTAACAATTAGTGTGACGTAAACAGAAATGTCATCAACCATAACAAAAATATTGCATATTGTTACATTTTTTCAGGTAACCTTGATGAACAAATTGTTGTTACAAAACCAAATTAATTTTTATTGAAATAATGATTTAAATTTCCACTTCTACTCCAATGGTCCAAACATATGTACCTTATGAGGCAATAGAAACTGTCACTGGCTCTCGGTCTATTATTTTCAAAGCGAAACTAGGGAGAAAGAATAAAAAGCTTGGCTCAACTTCTATATCTCACAGCATTCACAGCCGAAGACTTTTGAAGGAGAGCTTGGCTGCCGTTTTTTTTTTTTACAAATTTTTGTATTTGGTTGGTAATATATCTACTATAATGGGAGGCATCAATTATATCTTATATGCTGATGACTTGGTCTTTTATTTAGAAGGTGTGGATGTCGAAGAGATCGTAAGACGTCTTCAAGAAGTTCTAAAGAGGATGGATGATTGGTTTAAAACTCAGTAACTTGATATTAATTACAGCAAAACAAATTTTATGATTTTTCATAAGACTTATGATAGAAGCATGAATGATATTCATTTGACGTTAAATTGTAATGGTAAATTAATTTCTAGAGTTTTTGAATTTAAATATCTTGGAGTTTTCTTAGATTGTAATTTAAATTTTAAGAAACATTATGAATATGTGTGTAATAAAGTATCATCAGTAATTGGAATTATAAGTAGAATGAAGAGGTTTGTAACTGAGAGAATGTTGAGGTTACTTGTAGATTCTTAAATTCACTCTGTTATTGATTATTGCTTAGTGGTTTGGGCAGTAAGACCTTCTACTGAGTATGTTGTATTCCAGAAGAGAATTGACCATCTGTTTGATTCATTTCCCTTGAGCCAAGATTTGCAGTCTGATTGTTTCACGATTGAGGAGAGGATGAAGTATAGCGTGCTGGTAAATACATACAAAGTATTGAAAGGTATGTTTTTAGGTATTCTACCAAATATTTTTAAAATTGTTGATCGTGATAGAAATTCTACTTTAATAATTTCATTTGAAGTTCCTCGATTAAATTCTGAAGCATTTAGAAAGTCATTTATGTACAGAGGCGTATCCTATTGGAATTCAATTTCTTATGACATTAGAAGCCAGTTTACTGATTAGGAATTGTACAATTTAAAAGTAAAGTTGATGAAATTATAATGAATCAAAGAGCAAAGAATTGATTTTTACTATTTATTTGTAGGTTATTGTCTGTGTATTTGTTAATGTTAATTTACCTTCATATGTTCTTGTTAATGATTTTGCTTTTCTCTTTGTTTGTTCATTATTGCTTTGATTTATGATATAAACAATGTATTTTCAATATTGTTCTGGTTGCCGCCCACTGATAAAGCTTGCAACTTGAGTTAAGTGTCCTGTATCATTGCTGTGATCAGTTTGACATGAACAATTTTAAATAATATATATCTGATATAATTATATATATGAGTCAAGATTTTTTAGACTAAAATGTTATCAAGATTTGAACACAAAAATGAAGATTGATCACAAGAATAAAGATTTCGCGTTTGGTGGTTTCTTCCGCGAAAGTTTTTGATTATACTCCCTGATTTGCTGTTCCTGATTTTTGGCAAACCTCATATTCGTTTGAGTGGGATCGTCTAATAAATCAGTTTTTTTCGTTTTTTTTTTAATGTTTTTTTTCTTTTCTTCTTTCTTTTTTCCTTTTGTTTTTTCCCCTTTCTTTTCTTTTCATTCTACACCCTTTTTTATATTTGATTCATTCATTAAATGCATATAATATATTTTTTATTTGTTACCAAAATTGTTGTGTTTAAATGCATTTTTGTTGTAATGACACTATTTCAAATATTTACGAAAATGTAGTTTATTGTTGTTTCTGCATCTTCGTAATTAGATTTATTTAGTTGTACTCCTTTGTAAATCAGTTTTTATAACTGTATAGGATAGAGGTTAAATAAATAAATAAATAAATAAAAATAAAAATAAAATTTCATTTGAAAGCGATCTCTTCGCTGTAAACGCGAGGTATCATCGAGACTGTTATCAAAAATAAACAAGCACAAGAAACATGGAATCCGCAAAAAAAGATCAAACCACTTAACAAAACATGACCAAGCCGCAGATTTTATTTGGGATTCTTGCAAAGACTCGATTGAAAACGGAATATTACATGAAATTTTTTTTTAAAAAAAAAACAACGCTTAGGGTTAAATGTACTAAAAAGTAAAAAATAAATTTTCGCCCAACAAATTTCTGCCTTACTCGGAAATTAAAAGCGTTGGGCGCTTTCCTTCCATGAACAACAAAATTCTGTAATCTATGTCAATACCGTAAGCGCCCAACGCTTTTAATTTCCGAGTAAGGCTGAAATTTGTTAGTCGAAAATTTATTTTTTACTTTTTAGTACATTTAACCCTAAGCGTTGTTTTAAAAAAATTATTTTTTCCATGTAATATTATTTTATACTTTTTAGTCTTAACGAATGTTGTAATCGAATATGTGCTCACTGGACGTGTCCGAATTTCTGCATCTGGTTGGCCCATCCTTACTAGCTGTGACTAATTTCCCATATGAACTTTGTTTGGTTAATTAATTACGATGAATTAATTGATTATTAGTGAATCTGTTAACTGATTCATCTATTTTCATCAAGAATACGTATGTGTGAAAAATTTCAGCTCGATCGGACATTGCATCTGGTTGGCCCATCCTTACTAGCTGTGACTAATTTCCCATGTAAACTTTGTTTGGTTAATTAATTACGATGAATTAGTTGATTAATTAGCAAATCTGTTAATTGATTCATCTATTGTCATCAAGAATACGTATGTGTGAAATTTTTTTTAGCTCGATCGGACATTGGGAAGTTGGTGAAATACCGATTCCCATATAAAACTTTAATTATTAATTACGATGAATTAATTGATTAATTAGTGAATCTGTTAATTGATTCATCTATTGTCATCAAGAATACGTATGTGTGAAAAATTTCAGCTTGATCGGACATTGGGAAGTGGGTGAAATATCGATTATAAGATTCCGTCCAGACAGACAGACAAACACATGAAGCTAATATAAGCGTTGTAAAATAATACAGCTCTCTAAAGTTTCGAAATGTACATTCAATTTTTAAATGGAGCTGTAGTTGACACTGAGATATCAAATGCATGCCGTCCTTTTGCCATTAAAATAAAATTTTCAGAAAAGTCTTCGAACCGTATTGTGTTTCATTCTCAGCCAGAACCTTTATCCGGAATCATGATGAGGGACCGTTGGTAATGGAAAAGTTGAAAGATGTTTTCTGCACTTGTAGAACAAAGTTCTTGTGCACTGATTCCGATAAATGCCCCTGCTTTCGAAATGGACTGGATTGTACATATATTTACCGATGTAATCGAGACCGTTACAACGTGTTCAATTTTCGGACAAATCTTATATCACTAATGATGACCAAATCTAAGGTAAAGCGGTCATGAAATGGATTCTACGAAATCATCCATATATAAGTTAATTGTTCATAACTTTTTCTTTTTTCCTAGGTCTATTACATTCGGGCAGTGTTACCACGGCGTTAACCTAAACTGACGTGATTTCGCGAGTGTTCGTACGACTTTGCACTAAAGAAACCATAAATCATTGAACTTGCCCATTATAAGCCTTTTTAGCCTTTTTAGTCTTTATAGGCCTAAGGCTATTAATAATTTAATGAATTATTGAGAGAGTGAATAAATTTGTATGTAGTCATGTGATGCTGATTTTCTATGTAAAGAACGAGTACAGCGCATATTTTGTAGGGTTCCATTTTATTTTGAACGGGTTTTATGATATTATAACTAATTTCTCATGTCAAATGGTTGTATTTGTGGAGTTTTAAAACATATGTTACTAATTGGCATGGTATATAATGTTTCAAATTCAAATATAGCTATGTTTATATTTTGGCGGGAAAAGTGGACAATAAGGCATACGCGGCTTCGAGCGTACAATCAATGTTTTTAAAAGTACGATTTTCAGGGCTTCAATTTTTTTATAAAAGCAGACACATAGATGACTCTATTGCTGGATAAGTTTTAAATAATTCTACATATTTCGTCTGTATTTTATAAAAGCAGACACATAGATGACTCTATTGCTGGATAAGTTTTAAATAATTCTACATATTTCGTCTGAAGAATGAGATTGAAATATTGCGAAACGGTTTAAAAATGCATTTCGGGGTCTATTTATGTGTAAAACATACTATACGAAATGAAAATTGTTGGTCTTTGCCTTTTATTACGTTTATGGATATTAAAAAGTAGTGTTAAAAACAAGGTGTGTGCAGTTTTGTCCAGATGATCAGCTTCCAGCTATTCCTTAATGATGTTACAAAACTTCCCCCTTTTTTTTAAAGTTACCTGTTTGACATTTTTTTAAACCCTTTTCCGCTAAAGTGATTTCGGGTAATTTTACACAGTAGTTTAATCAGGGTGTTAAGAACACTTGGTTAAATTTTCAGCTTGTTATACGGTTTGTGCACCTAACTTCTTTATTTGAAGAGCCAGAGCAAATTCGTTTTAGGCCTACTACGAATGTGAGCACAGTCTTACATCGTTTTCTACAGGTCGGTCGGCAGAACGAGCCCGCAGGTCATCTTTTAAATTTTCAACGTCTGATTTAGCCCGGGAAGTCTCACGTGCGAATGGGTCTAAAGCCGTTACTACCATTCAAACGCCTTGGTATTTGGCTCGCAGAATTAACTCACCCGTTCACTCGGGTCAGTAGCCAGTGAAAGTTGTTCGCGGTAGGGTTGGTGAAGTGAGATTAGCTGCAATTTTCAAGTGAGCGAACAGTGTTCAAATTATACCATACAAAATTGCAAAAACTTGCAAAAAAGGGGCCAAGCCGAAAACGAGGTAGATACAAGTGGCATGAACTGCATAAAGTGTTGAGATCTAGAAGTGTGGCCAAGCCCATTTTTTTGTTTCAAATAATAAATATATTTATTAATTATATCAATATCCATATTATTATCTAACTATAATTATGAAATAAATATATTAACAAAAATAACATAAACATTAAATAAATTTATTGAAACATTTACATGTGGAAATATCAAAATTAACAGACGCCATTCAAAATTAAAAGCATGGTCGATGAATTTTTAACTTGGTTGTCGTTACTGACTAACCAAAACATCACCAATCCAAATCCATCGACCAAGCTTTTAATTTTGAATGGCGTCTGTTAATTTTGATATTTCCACATGTAAATGTTTCAATAAATTTATTTAATGTTTATGTTATTTTTGTTAATATATTTATTTCATAATTATAGTAAGATAATAATATGGATATTGATATATTATTAATTTATTATATTATTAAGAAATATGTTTATTATTTTAAACAAAATAATGGGCTTGGCCACACTTCTAGATCTCACCACTTTATGCAGTTGAGCCACTTGTATCATCCTCGTTTTCGGCTTGGCCCCTTTTTTTTCAAGTTTTTGCATTTTTGTATGGTATATCAATAATTTTTTTAGAACGTACACGGTACGGATGTTAGCATCCAAGTAGAGAAAATTACTTTATTTACAATGATTCAAAATAAAATCTCACTCATTGATTATTTAAAGGTTTGAGCATCGCAGTTATAAATAAAATAATTTGTTTTTGTTTGTATTATCTTAGCTTCCGGTCATCTAATCCAATTACCGTTTGTATAGCACATGGCCACTGATATGACTGACATCGGTGCAAATTTTGGTTTCTCTAACATTATCCATTGAGGGCCCACAAACTGATACATAATTCGTCAGCCAGCCAGCCAGCCAGCCAGCCAGCCCAAGAAGAAAATTATTTCGAACGATCTTGACGTCTCAATAACTTCTAGACGCATCATCAGATCGGGATGAAACTTGAAATGGGTCATCTCATAGTAAAAGCCCATCGATTGAAGCAAGTTGCAGGTTTTTATCTCACATGGTTTAGCGTCGGTGACACCGTGTTAAGTGCTAATGTAGGCGTGCGGTAATAGGCAATAGTGAAAGCGGAGCCGCGCGCGGCTTGGCCCGGTGCGCTTCCACGCACCTTGACTAGGAAAACGCTTAAGTCCCGCCGCGTTGATGGATGAGCTTTTTAAAGTTTTTAGTTTGCGTGGGATATCTTTACATTTGCAAGCGCTTTGTTTTGTTGCCTACGCATTGTAGGTGATAGTTGTCAAGTTTCTATTCTTTCTAGTCAATTGGTATTATTTATCGTAAAAAACTTATATTAAAAGCTTTATTTCTATGGATTCTGGCTAACTTTTTCAACTTTTTATTTCAAAGGGTACTACATCACCATAACATTAATGTCCATGTATAATATGAACGGTGTAGCCCCACCCGTTTGGTCAGAATTGGCCCAAATGGCATGAAAATATCGCACAAAAAATCGAAAAAATCGTAAAAGTACGATATTCATGAGAAATATTTCTTCGATTGTACCCAAAAACGTGGCAAGTCTAAGTTGAGAGATTTCCAAGGTCCTGCCAAATTTTCATCAAGATCGCATATGCTGTTTTCCCGGTAAAGAACGAAAAAAAAACGAGCTAAATTTTTTGGGGGGTCATTGAAGTTGAAGTCTTCGCTTCACTCGCTTCGCTCGCTTCGCTCATCCAATTATCGTGCTGTGAAATTATAATATGACTTTGGTAATAAGCAATCTAAAAATAAACAGTTTTTCAAAACGACCATTGGACGAACAATAAGAAATAAAATCACGAGGCCGACCAACCCCAAAATTAGTATTTATTCAAGTGTCAACATAGGTGCGTGTCGGAGGAGATGAATAGACATCATTCGGGTATGCAATATTTTAATCAAGCATATAATATGTTCTTGCTTCATACTTTCACACCCATTCAATAAGCATATAATAATTAATTTTTTTGATTGTTTTACATAATTAACAACACATAGGGGAGTTTTTCCCGACCAATAAATTCGAAAAATATATTCTTTAAGTCTTCTTCCGGGCACTTGAGACGATTAGTATCTGAAAAAATAATCGCCTCCGCCGGCTGGGGCTGCGCCCCAGACCCTTTGTTTCCCGCAGAATAAAACTTCAAAATTATGTGCACCCCCAAAATAATAACTCACGAGCCGTCTCTGTGTCTAAGTAATCAAATGTGGCTTGAAACAGAGTTGAAAACCAGAAGAAGCCTACAACGGGCTACAACTTTCTCAAATCTGTTTTAGGAAACATTTTTTGTATTATGTCAGCTGACGCATCTTATAAATGATTTGCAAGAAAATGGCGGTCGGAAGCATTGTATGGCCACTCTCTGGTAGAAACTTATCTAGGCTCCGTAAAGTCTAGTATACAGCGTTGATGTGTAGAGATTGAAAACTTCTCACTACCGATAAAAGTCCGGGGTTATCGGATTCAACCTTGCATTTCATTCTAGAAACAATTAAGCCACTTGGCACAGTTAATTAATAGTTCTTATTAATTGATTGAATCGATGGTGTCAATATGAAACTGCCATATGACACCACTGGCACGGACTGGGGGCCGCCCAGTGACACGTTGGATATGCGGTTTTGTATGTTCGATCAGTCGAACAAGCTGAGAGAGGACTCAAATCATTCGTAATGTTCCCCTTATTTCTACGAAGGTAACGTGAAAATCGGAATTGACAGAATTTAGCTTTTTGCAATAAAAAACGACAATAAAGGCACATTTCAAATCGACGACTTATTGAATGATATCGTGGGAGAGATCGCAATATTTTTTATATATAAAGCACAAAAGATGAATTATGATACTGAAGACACACTTAACTTAATTGCTTTTCGCTGTGAGCATAAACGGCAAAAAAAAGGCGTCATTTAATAAATTAAAACCACCAGACTTCAGCCCTGGGAGAGATGGCGAAAAGTCTGATATTTAATAAAAAAAACACAACAAAAAATATTGCGAGAACACTAGAATTGGAAGCTTGAGTTATAAAATTAAAACAAAAATGGTAAAAAAGTAAAAAAGGACGTTAATTTTGATTTTCGAACCAATTGGCATACATGTGTGGAAAGGGGGTAATAATTCGAAAATTAAGTGCACAAAAACAAATATATTGCGGAGGCGCAAGAATTTGAGGTTCATGGCTTTGAGATTAAAATTCGACAAAAATGGCACAATTAATTCCAATCAAAATCGAATTATCTAATGCCCTGAGATAGGTTACATATAATATCTAATACATGAAACTGACAATACATAGATAATACTATAGACAGTGAAAACATGCCGTTCATCTTTGAACTTTGATTAGAATTATGTATAGGCCTACATTCATCTGCACTTTTCTTTCCACACAACATCATCACACAACTCCTTCCATAGTCTGCTTGTCTGCTCGTTGACAGTAGTATCAAAACTTGATTGCACTGCTGCAGGATTTCCATGGCTTTCACAGTGCCACCATGCTCTGAAAAGAACCAGGAAGGCAATCGTAGCCCTCCAAGTCTTCTAGGCCGTTTTATTTCCCTTCCCGAAAAAAGCAAAACGATGGATTGTTTTACCTTTTCCAGTGCCAAAAGACACCAAGAGCTACGGCTCCCCAAGTTGATTCTGTACAGCAGCCAAAGCAAGTACAATGGCATCCGTGTCGAGAGTTCGAACCATTATGGACTTGCAGCCATGACCAGCTGCATCTGCTACATGAATTATTAGTCGTGTGTCCGCCTCCTCATGGTCACAGGACAGGGGCAAAGACTGAGCATTGACTCCCAGTTGAATGAAGTCGGGATATCTGTTTACAGGGTAGAGTAGAACTTTTGTCCACTGTGTAATGCGTTATGAACATTTTTAAGGCTATCACCAAGGAAGACGTCACAAACAATGTCCACACGTCCTGCGCGTGCTCCATCAGAACTGAGATATGGTTGATATACATCCCGTATATATTTCACGAACGTCTTGCTTGCTTTGAGGGCAAACATGTTGACTACAGCCGGGCCATGAAGAAGTACTGCTTGCACAGGTGGGCCAGACTGAGCAACTGCATCCTCACAAGTCGACAAGCACTGAATGGGGTTCGACTTAGTGCATGCATGAGAGCCCAATGCTGGTCAAGGAAGAAGACAATGGCTGGTTTTCGTGTCTGGAGAACTCCTGTAGATCTCTCTCACGGGTCTGACCGTCTGACACAATGCACATACTATAAACAAATTGCTGAAAATCAAACAGTCATTTCTTAACTAGGCACTTTTATTTCCTGTTTTAGTATACCGCAAATTTGTTGCGCCTAATAGGATCCATTAATGCAGCAGAACAATAACTATCGTCATGACAGAAACATGTGAAGAACTTACCACTTTATTGTCTCGACTCAATATTGTAGAGCTCCCCACTCTCTTCCAAGAACGGATTTCCATATTTTCCAAACACTGCTTTCAGAGACTTGACGTCTATTTGGAACCTTGTGTGTATTCATTGGTTGATTGATTGGTGAGTTGGTGATGTCTGATCGGCGTATCTTCTAGATCACAAGATATGCCTTGACTCGTCTCGAACTTTTGAACCAAGAAACATATCTGCGAGCTTGAAGCTTCCACATATCCAGTGCAGTGGAGTTCTGTGTGAGACCAATGGTTCCACCATCACCTTTGATGTATGCATTGATGAGCTATTCATGAGCCAGATCTAGTGCGATCGTGGAGAAGGGCTTTGTGACTTGTGGACGACGAACGATCCAGACCAGAATTCTTGTTGGAAAGTGGGATGTACTAGCGCCATCATGTTATCATTATCATTATCATTCTTTATTTAGCAAATAAAGCTATTTAAATACAACACATTACAAGGTACAAAAATATTAATTTACAATACCAAATTTACAAATTAACAATTTGATAAATTGACATATTTAACAAATTTCACCAAATTCACCAAAGTAACAAATTAACAAAATGACTAAATTTAAAAATTTAACAAATGATAAATTTACTTATTGAACAAATTTAACAAATTCACCAAATTTACATAAATATCAAATTTACAAAATGTACAAAATTACAAAACTTTCCAAATCTACAATCACAAAACAGGAAATTTTATTTTCACAAAAGTAAGGCAGCAATCTTTAAATTCGTGTACATGTTTTGCATTCTTAATCTCTTGATCTAATTGATTGTACAATCGAATTCCACTATAAAATATTGAATGCATTGATCGAGTATTGTTCCTTCTAGTTACTTGTAGGTGCATATAATTTCTTAGGTTAGGTTTGAATGTGTTCCCATTGTTATACCTTACATGGACCGAGAGGAAGAAAACGCTGTCTGGAGAAGGAGATAGATCCAAATCAACGCCGAGCGATGGACGCCCTGGATTCATTTGCAAGAGGTGTGGACGGAATCATCCTCCCAAGACCTGCCCAGCATTTGGACGGAAGTGTTTCAAGTGTCAAGGGATGAACCACTTTGGCAAGTTTTGCAGATTAAGTAACAGTTCTACTGGTACAGGTATGTCTAAACCTAGACCCACGAAGAGAGTGAATGTGCATGAAGTAGCAGCTGACGAAAATGAAGGCCTAGACTCAGTGTTAGTGATTGGAAATCTGACAGTGGACACACTCACTTCTAAAGATGAGTGGTATGAAAATTTTAACATAAATGGTAAAATGTGTCGTTAAAAGTGGACACTGGTGCACAAGCAAATGTTATGGCATTATCCACATTTGTAAAGTTAGGATTTGCACAGAATCAAGTTTGTAAAAGAAGGGTTAAGTTGACCACATATACAGGTGACCTAGTACCTATGATAGGGGAAAGTACTATTCCATGTAAGTACAAAGGCAAGGAAATTCATTTAAAGTTTATGATTGTAGACAAACAAGTTGTGCCAATTGTAGGCCTAAAGGCTTGTAAAGATCTTTTGCTGATAGTAGATTCTGTAGGTCTAAACCTAAGTGAGAAGCCTAGTGTACAAATATTGTCAGAATACCAGGATGTATTCGAAGGGTTAGGGTGTCTAGAGGGTGAATTTCGCATACATTTAAAGGAAAATGCAACACCAGTGGTACATGCACCCAGGAAAGTACCTGTAATGTTACGTGACAAGCTAGCTAAGGAACTGGAACGTATGGAAAAGTTAGAGGTTATTGAGAAAATCAGTGAACCAACAGAATGGGTCAACCCATTGGTTCTGATAAGTAAAAAAGATAATTCACTTAGAGTTTGTTTAGATCCAAGGGATTTAAACAAAGTTATCAAGCGGTCACACTATCAACTTCCTGTTGGATCAGTGGTGTAATTGTTGGATCAGTGGTGTAATAACAAGATTAATTGCACATTATTTATTGAAAAGCACGTATAAAACAGTTACATGATGACAAGAAAAAGCGGGCAGTTGATGAAGTGACGCCTTGCAAAAAGAGTGTCGCCAACCTTAGCATATAAAATATATTTAGGCTACAAAATACAAATACTATACATGGCTGCCAACATACTAGGACTTAGGTTATACATCATGGATTCCAACACCCTCACTTAAACTAAGTACTGGTATTATGGACCATACATTGATTAAAGTATGAGACATACACAAAAATCAAATAATACCTAAACCCTTCAAACAGAATTCATGTTTGTCCTTCGGCAGAGCCTTGGTGAAAACATCGGCCAACATTTCCTGACCGGGTAGGTGAGACACCTTTACCATACCTAACTTAACCCAAGTGCGAATTTGGTGATACTTAGTATCTATATGCTTTGTTTTATCATGAAAGATTTCATTTTGACATAGTTTCACTGCACCCTGATTGTCATTGAAAATTTCAATTGTTTTGAAATCTTTGAAAACCTCAGACAATAAGCCTATTATGTAAATAGATTCTTTACCACATTCGCTTATGGCAACATATTCAGCAAATGTTGTGCTGTCGGCTAGAGTTTTTGTTTTTTGCTTTCTAGATCTCCAGCTAACAGTAGTTCCTGCAAACTTAAAAACATATCCAGTATAGGATCTTCTGTCTATGATACAATTAGCATAGTCTGCATCTGCATAAGCAGTAATTACTCATTATCTTTATGAAAATTGAGTCCAACATTGAATGTTCCCTTTAAGTATCTTACTACTCTTTTTACAGCCTTATAGTGTTCCTCATCATGACATGTATTAAATTGACTGAGGTAGCTTACAGCGTGGCTGATATCTGGCCTTGTGCCTATAGCTAAATACATCAGGCTACCAACTAATTGCTGATACAGGGAATCTTTGACATCAGACTTTTCAGCAATATTTAGCTTATTGCCAACAACAAGAGGCACATGTACAGGTTTACATTCATTTAAGTTATATCTTGTTACAATATCCCTAGCATAGTTTCCTGATCTAACTTAATAGTACCCTCTTTTCTATTTCTCGTTACTCTCATTCCAAGACATTCCTTGACAGGACCAAGGTCTTTTGCCTTGAACGATGCTAAAATTGCACTCTTAAACTCAAAAGTGGCATCCTTTGAGTTAGAGAAAATACAAAAATCATCTACATGCAGTGCAATAGCAATGAAATTACCATTATTCCTATTGGTGTATACACAAGGGTCATGCTTACTTTTAGTGAAACCATTACTATCAAGGAAACAACTTATCTTATCGTTCCAAGACCTAGCTGACTGTTTCAAACCATATAAGGCCCTATGCAGCTTACAAACAAGATGTTCATCTCCCTTGTTTACAAAACCCTCGGGTTGTTCCATATAAATATTTTCATTTAAATCTCCATTGAGAAATGCTGTAGTTATATCAATGTGATCTATATCTAGGTCAAGCTGAACAGCAACTCCAAATAAAACTCTAAGAGACGATAACTTAACAACAGGCGAGTAAGTTTGATCATAGTCTTTCCCTGGCATTTGGGTAAAGCCCTTTGCCACAAGCCTGGCCTTATACCTTTGAGTCTCTTGTGAACCTTGTTTTAGTTTGAATACCCATTTACACTTAACAACATTTACATTTGGAGGTATAATTACCAATTCCCAAGTTTTGTTTTCGTGAAGCGCATCTAACTCCTCTTTCATAGCTTTGTCCCACAGCTTTTTATCACCCCGTGACTTTAGTTCTTTGAAGCTCTTAGGGTCATTAGGTCCTACAACCAGAAAAGAGTACTCATAATTAGGGTCCCTATTGGCCTTGCGTTCCCTAGCAGGGTAACGCCCCCCTATGAGATTTTGGTCAGGATTATCAAACCCTTGGAATTCTTGACCGTGCAGCCTCTCATCACCTGAGCCCTCACTTTCACTAGTACTCACTGACGAGGTGCTGACGTCTCCCTCACTGAACTCTAGTTCACTTTGGGATCCCTCACTATCACCATGGCCTACTACAACTGGAGCATGCTGTATTTGGAGCTCCATGTTGTCCTCTGGCTTATCCGCGGTGATAGGTTCAGGTTGTGCTAGGCTGCTGTCAACAGTTGATTCAAAGAATTCAACATCTCTAGCAGTTACAATTTTGTATGGGTTATCTGGGCTAATAAGCCTATAGGCCTTGGTGTTTGGGTCATAACCTACAAAGATCATTTCCTTAGATTTCTTATCAAGCTTTGTTCGGAGTTGTTTGGGAACATGCATCTGAGCTCTGCATCCAAAAATCTTTAGATGGGACACGTCAACCTGATCTCCCGTCCAAGCCCCCTCAGGGGTTGCCCCCTGTACTGCCTTGGTGGGTGACAAGTTTTTAAGATAGATAGCAGTGTTCATAGCCTCAGCCCAATATTTTTTAGAGAGTTTTGCCTCAAACAGCATGCACCTAGTGCGCTCTCCATTAGACCGATTACATCTTTCCGCAACACCATTTAGCTGAGGAGTATATCTAACTGTTCTTTGGATTTTGATACCACAATCAACAAGAAATTTTTCAAATTCATTTGAAATATATTCCCCGCCACCATCTGACCTTAAACATTTGATAGTTTTTCCTGTCTGATTTTCCACCATCACTTTGAATTCTTTAAATTTAGAAAAAGTTTGGTCCTTAGTTTTTAACATGTAACCAAAAGTTTTCCGTGAAAAATCATCCACAAATATCAAGCAATATCTAGCCCCACCCCAGGATGTTTCTTCCATAGGACCCATTACATCAGAATGGACTATCTCAAGGATTTCCTTAGCCCGTTTACCCTTTTTGCGAAAAGGAGCAATTGTTTGTTTTCCTTCTAGACAGGTAACACATTGCTTCTTTTCACATTGCTCAAATTCCAAACCTGTGACAAGCCCATTCCGAAGTTGGTTCATACCTTTCCTACTAAGATGGCCTAACCTTTTGTGCCACAATTCATGTTTGGAGATGGAGACTGCAGCAAGAGCCCTCACTGGCTGTTTACACAAGTCCAGCATGTACAAACCTTCATCATTTTTGGTACCTGAAAACTCTACAGTACCCTTAACCTCAAAATCTGACATATGATAAACTTTACAAGATATGTTATCAAATACAGGTATAAAACCATTGTTTGTCATCTTATTAACAGAGAGAAGGTTAGTTGAGAGTTCAGGTGTACATAATACATTGTTAGCTACTTTAAAAGACTTACCATCATCACCCATCATATTTAATTCAACCTTACCTATACCTACACATTTCATTTTACTGTCATTTGCCATAGCAATGGCAGCATCAGTGGGTTGTAGTTCAAACATTTCATCTTTGTCCCTAGCCATATGACTTGTTGCACCTGAGTCAATGGCCCATCCAGATGATCCAGACTTGGACACCTGGGTTGTCATCGCCTTTGGCTCGGTAGTGGTCACTTCTAGGGCTCGCGTCAGGAGGGTTTTGTTGTTAGAGTACTTGTTAGTTGAACTCTTGTTGCCCCCGGACGACTCTTTGTTGTAGGATGATGAGTTCTGCTGTGATGTTCCCTTCTTGTTTTGTTTGGAAGAGGACAATCCGGACTCTTGTGGCCTGGCCCGTCACAGTTGTAGCAGACGATCGGTTTGTTTTCTTTCTTTTTCTTTGAGGTCTTCTTCTTCAAGAGTAGCGCCGCCTCGGAACTAGAAGGTTTCTCCCCGGACGCGCCGTCTCTCTGCCTCGCCGAGTAGGGCCTCCTTAACCTCATTTGAGGTTAGCTTCTCGCCTTGCTTGAGGTGCCGGTGAAGCGACGAAACTAATTCCTCGTATTCTTTGGATACGCCGTTGCACATGGCAAAAGCGACCCACTCATCATCGAGCGTTTTTCCCAAATCGGTCAACCTTTGAGCTGTAGACAAGATGTCTGTTATGTAATCTGTCACATTAGAAAAACTTCCTTGTTGAGTATTAAAGATTTTTCTAGTTAGCTCAAATGTGGTGGCCATGCTGCATCACTCAAAAGCATTTTTCAGGCTGTCCCAGGCATCCTTGGCGGTTTTTGCCGCGTGGACGTGCACATAACATTGGGTTTGATCGAGAGGCATATTTTGGCCAATGCCCTCTCATCTTTGCTCTTGTTTGTTGAGTTTAAGCTTATCGTTCCATCCCATGACCGTAGAGCCCTTCTAACATCAGACTCATTCTCATAGCAAATTTCCAGCTTCCATAGTTTGATTGCCCATCTAGCTTCTCAATATTAGGAGCAGACGTAGATGACATGATCACTGTTGGAGCTGGGTCCTCAGAGTCCGACATTTTCTTTAGGCCTAGGCCTAGGCTTACGTAGCCTAGCCTACCACTTACTTGCAATCACTGTCTGACATTGAGTAGAGTTATTAGTTTCTCTTACCTCAATTTTTAAGTCCTGGGCACCATAACCTGTTGGATCAGTGGTGTAATTGTTGGATCAGTGGTGTAATAACAAGATTAATTGCACATTATTTATTGAAAAGCACGTATAAAACAGTTACATGATGACAAGAAAAAGCGGGCAGTTGATGAAGTGACGCCTTGCAAAAAGAGTGTCGCCAACCTTAGCATATAAAATATATTTAGGCTACAAAATACAAATACTATACATGGCTGCCAACATACTAGGACTTAGGTTATACATCATGGATTCCAACACTTCCACGATTGAAGAGGTATCGACTAAATTAAATGGAGCAAAGTATTTTTCTGTACTCGATGCCAATTCAGGATTTTGGATGATAAAGCTGGATCACGAAAGCAGTAGGTTGTGTACTTTCAACAGTCCACAAGGCAGGTATGCCTTTAAGAGGTTACCATATGGTATTTGTTGTGCCCCTGAGGCATTTCATCGTATAGTTAGGGAAATATTTGAAGGGATAGAAGGTGTCGAGACTTATATCGATGATCTTCTAGTCTGGGGACGTACAAAGCAGGAACATGATGACCGACTCAGACGTGTATTAGACAGGGCTCGTGTAAAAGGGTTAAAGTTAAACAAGGCTAAATGTAAAATTGGCCTAGAAAACGTGCCTTACGTAGGTCATGAATAACTAGTGAAGGTTTAAAAATCGATGAAAATAAAGTCAAGGCTGTTAGGGAGATGCCCAGTCCTACATGTAAGCAGGATTTAGAGAGATTTATTGGTATGGTTAATTACCTAGCTAAGTTTGTGGATGGATATTCAAACACAATAGCACCTCTGCGTCAGTTGACTAGAAAAGATGTAGATTGGACTTGGAATGCAACATATGAAGCAATCTATCAGAAAGTTAAAGATATGGTTGTACAGGCTCCTGTACTTAGGTATTTTGATGCAAATCAACCACTTACCTTATCAGTAGACTCTTCTCAGAATGGGGTAGGGGCTGTACTTATGCAGAACAATGGACCGATAGCATTTGCATCAAAAGCATTGACAGATACACACGCCGTTGGGCAAATATGAGAAGGAGCTTAATGCTATTGTATTCGTTGTGAAAGGTTTCACCAGTATGTCTACGGTAAGAGAGTGAATGTAGAAACTGACCATAAGCCATTGGAAATATTGTTTAAAAAACCTTTATCTGAAGTTCCCATGCGTCTGCAACGCATGATGTTGCGAATTCAAAAGTATGATTTAATTGTTAGTTACAAACCAGGCAAAGAAATGCATGTAGCTGATGCATTGTCTCGAGCATTTCTTAATGATACAGATGTAGATGAAAGTTTAGAACAAGAGGTTCAGTATCAAGTGAATGCTATGTTCTTAAGTAATGTCTCAGTATCACCAGATAAATTGCATGAACTTAAAAGGGAAACAGAACACGATGATGTGTTATCTAAACTTAAACAATTGTATTTTAGAGGATGGCCTACTAAAATCGATGAAGTAGAAGAGTGTCTTAAGCCA
Source organism: Sweltsa coloradensis (assembly GCA_024449915.1). Lineage (NCBI taxonomy): Eukaryota > Metazoa > Arthropoda > Insecta > Plecoptera > Chloroperlidae > Sweltsa > Sweltsa coloradensis. The sequence continues at coordinate 26,304 of JAMZAV010004442.1, forward strand.
TACTGGAACTATAGGGAAATGATTGTTGAAGAACAGGGATTATTGTTTAAAAATGATCTCATCATAGTACCAAGTACTATGAGAAAAGAAATGCTTAAAGTCATACATGATGGGCATTTCGTGATAGAAAGATGTAAAGAACGTGCTAGGGATGCATTGTTCTGGCCGAATATGTCAAAGGATATTGAAAACCTTGTCAACAACTGTTCTATATGTCAAAAATATCGTAACAATAATGTAAAGCAACCTTTGTTACCCCATGAGGTGCCAGACCATCCATGGCAAAAGGTTGGATCGGATTTGTTTGAATTTCAAACAAAAAAGTATGTATTAGTTGTCGATTACCATTCAAAATACATAGAAATAGCTCAACTCTCTGATACAAAAAGCTCTACAGTAATTGAAAACTTGAAAGCGATTTTTTCGCGCCGTGGGATTCCTTGTACTCTTGTTACAGACAATGGCCCACAGTATTCTAGTTTAGAATTCAGGAAATTTGCTCAGGATTGGGGATTTCAACATGTAACCAGTTCCCCTCTGTATGCTCAATCAAACGGTTGTTCTGAACGTGCTGTACAAACAGTAAAGAGAATACTTAAAAATCTTTTGTTGATGGAAGTGATCCACATTTAGGATTGCTTACATACAGAAACACTGGCAGTGGAGCCTTAGGCTCGCCAGCACAACGGCTAATGGGTCGTAGATTAAAAACAGGTTACCCGTCAAGACAGATTTGTTAAAAACCCAATTTAATCGATAATGTAAAGGAAAAGATAGCAATGAAAAATGTACTTTCAAAAGTTTAATATGATCAGACGGCTAGACAGTTAAAACAATTAAAAACTGGAGATTTGATCCGAATGAGGAAGGGTAATGAATGGGTACCGGCCAAGGTGATTAGGGAGAGTGAATTGCCACGATCTTATGAGATAGTGAACCCTGAAGGTCAGGTCTATCGCAGAAATCGTAGCAGTTTACTTAATCAGTCGGAAGGTGTAGACAAGGCTGACTGGCAACCTAGACCTAATTGTGATTGGTTGAACCAGTAGAAAAGCCATTAGAAAATTTGGAAACTCCTTCTGTAGCATCACCAACACCATCTGTTGCTCAATCTCAAACTAATCTAACCACACGTGAAGTCAGATCAAAACATGGACGTTTGATATCCAAGCCTCGTTGGATGACTGACTATGTGTAGATGTAAGATAAATCATTAATCCTATTGTCAATCATTTATTGTCAATTTTGTAACATGATAATAACATTGGTTATAGGCTACTTATAATCTGTTCTGAAAAAACATTATTAATCTGAAACATTTCTCATAGGCTATATTTTTTGTAAGCAATTATGTGTTTGTGTAAAATCTGTTTAATTGAGTGTCTTATTTTGTAGATGAGATTACATACAAGACAGTGTGCAAACTTGAACATTTTGGAAGAAGGGAGATGTTGTATATTAGTCTTTAATGTTGGTAATCTTGTAACCTGAGATTGTAACCATGAAAACATATGTTAGCGCCCCTGGCGGTGAGCAATCTAAATAAGACACACATTGAAACTCAACAATCTAGGCTGCACCTAAACATGCTAGGCCAAGGCCTAGCTTTAAGATATCATTAAAGCTCATCATTCACACTTTAGTGTTAACTTACAATAGGCTATTTGCACAAATTCTGGAAGTGTATTTTTTCGATGGCCACTAACACCCTATAGAACACCAACAAAAATTGAATCTCTACATTTATTAGTTTGGCCGGAATATTGTTTTTAGTTTTCTTGGTCAAATTAGCGTTTTGAAACGCACCTGGTCGCGCGCCATTTTTCGTGACGTCACCGCCATGTAGGCTACCAGCGGACGCTTGGGATAACCATAGATATCTTAACACCTATAGTAGGCTAGATACGCAGTCTCTAATACCTCCGCACAGGCGCGAGTGTACCAAATTGAAGCGTCAATCTCACCCATTCAAGATGGCGGTTTGGCGTTTTAATTTATGCTTTTTTAAAGCAATAAATACTTTACTGGATTGTTTGATATGGTTTTAGCTTGTGCAGCATGGTATTGAACAAACAGAAACAATGCCAAAGTTATTGCATACGGGAATTTAGTAATCATTTGGTGTCAAAGTCTGATATGCTCACCTGCCAAACTGGCGGCCATCTTTAAAAATATTTTTCGATTAATCGCTCCCACCTAATTAACATGCAAACTCCCCCATTCAAGATGGCTTCCAATTGTCCCGGAAGTGGACCGCTGACTGCTAGTCTAGCCAATTATATGGGATGTCTATGGGGATAACACGCGCAGGGGCCCTGCTTTCGTGCAATCAGCAGTGAATATCGAATTATAAGTATTGTGTTGTTCCTTTATGCACTAGCACTTGTAAAGCTACGCTAAATAAGCTGTATTTAAGTGTTCCCAAAGATTTGGGGCGTAAATTGACATGTAACATAGTAATGATAATAGGGAATGTTGTGGTTGCCAATACGAACTTTTAAATTGTAGGCCGAGCTATATGCCCGGCCTATAGGTAAAAAATCTCGGGGGTTTCGCACAGTGATTTTTTTTTTTACACATTATATTCGTTTTAATTAGAGGTGGCACTGTATTATGATAATTTACTAATTTATCGAACTGTATAAGTAACATAAATATGTATTCTTGTATGCATTACTTCTTGGCGTCGAATAGCCATCCTACATAAAAGTGAAAATCCTGATCGCTAACCTCACGGTGGTAAATTAACATGGGTTGTGGTTGCCAAAACTATTATGCTAATTATTAATGTCCGTGAGCCTTTAAAATCATTTTCTAATCTATAAAAGTGCAAAATTAACTTTTAATTGTAGGCCGAGCTATATGCCCGGCCTATAGGCGTACAATCTCGGGGGTTATGCACGGGAAAACGTATTTTTTTGGTACGTTATATTCGTTATTAATTAGTGAATGCATTGTATTGTGATAAAATACTCATTGTGTCTTACCAGTTGTATAAATTACATGAATATATATTTTCTTGAATACATTGCCCTTCTTCTAGGCGTCGAATAGCCAAACCGATACTTGAAAATCCTAGGCCTAGATAGCTGTTCTTACGGTGGTTTCGCGCACGGAAGTTTTGCGGGAAAGTTAATTTGGGTAGGTTTGTACGTTATCATCGAATGGCAGTGAAGTATGGTTAATTACTCATTTACCTATTAGAATCAGAGATTTCTGGTTAATTAATATTAATAGCCTCTGCGTTCCTTAAAATATCCATTCTGTCAGGTAGGCCTGCGTATTGGATTTGCGCCTTAGCCAAGCAAGTCCACTGCCTCTAAGTGCCTCTTACATGGCGGGTGACGTCACGACCAATCAGAGCGCGTTATCGGTTGCCACGGCGGCATTTGAAAATTACGCATTTTCAAACACAGTTTTCTTATAGAATACATTTTTTCAAACGTTCAAACCAATGAGTTTGTGTTTAGAATTAAAAGAACATCAGGAAACACCTATTAATTAGCATTTTTAAACTTCTTGCATATACCCTATTGTAGCTTCAGTCCTAAGGTAGGCCCTAGGAAGGGCCTAGGCCCCTAGCCTAGGATAGGCGTAGGGTCTACCAAGGGTCTTGATGTAGGCCTAGGCTTAGGGTACTGCGCAACTCAACTCCTCGTCTGTATAGATCTGAAACAAAGTTAAGATTATAATAAGCGCGGGATTGCCCTCTAGGGCAAGGCCTAAGTATAGAGCTACTAGGACTAAGGTAGCCTGTATTTAATTTAAAATATGGTTGTACCATTCAAGGAGGCCCTAAGATTAGGCCTAGGGCTAGGCAATGGCTAGGCAATGGCTAGGCCTAGCCTATTAGGAAGGGTGCTGTCATTGCTAGGCTAGGCCAATGGCTAGGTTTAGCCAAGGGCCTAGGAGGAGGCTTGGCCTAGATGAATGTAAATCCCTTGAAGTAGGTTCTAACTTAAGTGTTTGTTTGCCGAGCGTTTCTTTAAAGTCTAAGGCTAGGCTACCTAGGGCCTAGGTCTGGCTAGCCTTACGTTGTCCCTAGAGACGAGTTCACTTCACACTCATTTTAACACTTTATAACATTATGCTAAGGGGTAAAATAGCTTACGAACTAATAATAAATAGCATTTTACAACTGTTTTCATACTTACACAATACAATATAAGTTGTAGGCCCTACTTACTTTGGAATTCAATGCAATTAGAGTTGACAGATTTGACACAACAACCGTTACAAAAAAACACGCCATCGTTTGAAAATCACAACAAACAGTTGATCGATTCTGATTGGTCAGTTAAAGTAAAAACCGACCGTAGCGCTGCCGTGATCGGAGGTGCACTTACAGCTTTCGGCGGCGATTTGCTCGATTCCCCAGCATTGAGTGGCATGAGCCTGAGTTGAACACCTGCGTTCGCGTCGTCGGGCGAAAACTACAGTTACAAAGGGAAGTCAGTCTCGGGAGGTTCGCTGTTTTCTTCGTGTTAAGTGTCGTGATATTGTTTGTGTGTTTAGTGTGATCCTGAAGCACAAGCTGTTGTTGGACACAAAGGATCCCTTCAAGGTAAATAAACCATTGTATTAAATAGGTTTAGGCCTACTAAGGGCGTATCTGCTGAGACATATTTTGGAATTGTAGGGTACAAACTAGCAACTGCTTTAATTCTACCAACAATGGCAGTGATGTCACAAGCAGGCACAGTGGTGCTGTGAGAGAATATCTGTTTGCTAGCAGGGTAGAAGGTGGCAGACCAAATTTTACATTCCCGATATGACCTAAGTAGGCTAGGAGAGCCGAATAGTTTACAGTAGGTCAGAAGTAATGCGATATACAGTACATACAGCATAGTTCGGAAAGGGCATAGGCCTACATTGCAGTAAATGGGCATGTGTCAATGCCCAATGGCAATGGCGATTCTCAACTTAATCCCTGTATATGTAGGCCTGGAGTAGGCAAATGTGTAGAAGCGAGCCATGATTTCGATTTAAAAGTGGATTTTACTTTTACATTATGTGGGGCCATAGGCACCGATAAATTCCGGGTCCTCTAGATTCAAACTAGCCCTGAGTTACGGTAAGAGGGGCGCATGGCGAGCTATGTTGTCGTTGGGCTTGGGAGGTTGGGCTTCGTGTGTTAATAGTTTGAAGAACAGTAATGTAAAGCTGAGTCCACACCACACCTGAGCATTGTCTTCCGCAAGAGCCGACTACGAGTAAGTGTAAGAATATCGCTGTAATCTGCTCGTTCGTCGTTGCTCGTCCCGTTCTCACAGCGAGTGTGAAGTGTTCGGAGCGTTCGCCGAACACACGACTCGTCCACACGAGCCAAGTTTCCTCTGCGCGCTCTGCTTGTTCGGAGCGTTCGGAGGAAAATGCTCAGGGTGTGGTCCCAGTCACAGCCGTTTACATATTGTCACATTACATTATAGGTACTCTTATTTATGACTTTATGACATAAACATTGCAAGCAGTAGCGTCAAGGGTGGATCCAGGACCGTTGTGAGGGGGGGGGGGGGGGGGGGCGGTGGGGGGCGATCGAGTTGGCGCAAAGTATCGCCTGGTGACTGGGTAAAGCTTCGTGTTTGCCAAGAGCTCTCAACGCCACCCGTGAACACCTCTGGGAGCTGCACGAAAACGAGGCGCTGTAGGTTGCTAAAACTAGGCCGCGTCGCGCACGCTTTTTACAGTCGCGTTGATGGATGAGCTTTTTTAAAAAATATATCTGTCCAATAATTTCTACGTTTTAAAGTGGGATCTCATTACTTTTTCAAGATCCATTACAAAATTATTTTTGTTAAATTAGGCCTAGGATAATTTTTATAAAGTAGGCCTAGTAATTGCTATGGTAATTTACCAATTAACAATAGAATGTAAAATATTTCGAGGCCAAAATACATGCTTCTTGTACGCATTGAAGATGATTATTGTCAAGTTTCTATAGTTACTTGTATTACTTGTTAATTAATTATACACCAGTATTAGGCTTATATTAAAATCATTATTCCTATGAATGTTGACATAAATTTTAAACCTTTTCTTTAGGCACTACATCACCATAATCTTTGTCAGTGTAAAATTTGAAAGTTGTAGTCCAACCCGTTTGGTCAGAATCGGCCCAAATTTCACGAAAAAATCGTATCAAAAATCGTGGAAAAAATCGTAAAAGTACGATTTCTATGAGAAATATTTCTTCAAATGCCTCTAAAATTATAACATAGGCTATAAAGTCATCAAGATCGGAGTAGCTGTTTGCCTGGTCGCGGGCCAAATATCACGAAAATATAGGCCTATAATTAAAAATCGTAAAATTACGATAATCATAAGAAATATTTGATTGAAGATTGTACCAAAAAAAAAACGCGGCAAGTCTAAGTTCAGAGATTTCGAAAGGTCCCCTCCAATTTTCATCAAGATCGCATATATATGCCGTTTGCCCGATAGAGCGCGACTTAACAGACAAAAATACACAACCAAATTTTAAAAAAAAACAGCTAATATTTTTGGGTGGGGGTGAGTGAAATAATTGAAGTCTTCGCTTCGCTCATCCAATACTGCAACTTGCATACGATTTTTTTGTGTGAACCAAGCACTTAATTTTATAGCGTGATGTACAACAATTGCATTTGCAAAATAAATTTTTCAAAAAACCCTATTTGAATGGTTTTACAGTGATCTGAATATTACATTTATTTGAAATTCGTCTTGCCTCCAAGAAACGCGCGCTGATTGGCCGGCGGCCTCTGTGACGCAGCCTGATAGTAAACAGTGGTCAGGCAAGTGAGCGTTCCGTGTTGTCTGAGCGCTCATTCACGTCTAAGGCCGTGTTATTACCTCACAACCGTATTAAATTGGTAAAATGACTGAAAATGGTTTTATAAAGGGCAACAGCACAAATTTACTGCATATAGATGGTTGAAACACCTGAAACACTTGCAATGAAAAGGGGGAAAGATTTAGAAGAACAAATCCTGCGGGTTGTTGAAAAAAAAGAAAATATTAAATGTGTAAAAGCAGGTTTATTCATACAATAATACATTGTTATAATAGGTGCGTCTCCTGATGCAATAACAGAAAACTTTGTTGTGGATGTGAAATGCCCAACTAATGTAAAAAATATGTTAACTATATATCGAAAGATGGCAATATAACTAAAAAATGCTTGGCACAAGTGCAACTTCAGATGCACTTGGCTCGAAAACCAAGTGCATTATTTTGTGTGGCTCACCCATACTTTGAAGTCACGCAAAATGTTGATGTATACAGGATTGAGTATAGTGCCACATATTGCCAAAATTTAATTGAAAAGGCTATGAACTTTTGGAAAATGTCTATTTTTCCAATTTTGATTAAAAGCAGTATCGGTAACAGTAGCAATGCAGGGTGCTAATCAACATTTTATAGTTTTAGGCTTTTGGAACATAGAGTAGAAAACATGTTCTGACTATCGTACTACAACTCTATGATTAGTAGTTATCGATTTTAAAAATGATGTTTTAAAACTTAACTTTATTCAATATAGTTTAGTTTAATTAAATTATTACAATCATTAAATAATAATTCTTATGTTTGATTTTTGATATACATAGAAAATTTTGACTCACATTTTTTTTTAATAATTATTAAATCTTTATATTGCTTAAAAATACATAGCATGTATTAATAAAAGGCTTTAAGATTATCAATTAAAATTATCCATAATCATAAATTTTATGATGTTTATTATGATTTCAAGTAAACCGTTTTGCTACCTTTTTTTATATTTCTAGTACTTATAAGTTTAATGGACTTACGATAAAAGTTGTACAAGATGTGTATGCGTAATTCAAATATTATAATATAAATATCATACCATATCATAATCTAATAATCATTGCCCCTCGAGATAAGGTGAGGGGATATTTCAATTGTTAAATTCGCAATATCATTGAATCAAAGTGGTTGTCATATTTAATAAGGCTCCATCAATTTGCACAGCATCATCAATAAAAGAAGTGGCGATAGTGCCTTTTAGAAAGGGGTCCGGCGTACACTCTAAAGATAACGCTTGCTGTGACAGAGGAAACCTGAGACACCGTATTATCCAGCTGCCATCGTCACTTGCCAAGGTCACATTATCGGTCATGGTGATGGTGGAAGGAGGGATCATAGATTGTCATAGGATATAATTACGAAGGACTGTATTTGTTTTGATCCGTTTATGGTTGTACATAATTTTTACCGGGGTGAGGTTCGTGCAAAAAGATCTTGCGCCAGAGGTAGAGGGCGAGTGATCGGAATAAAAGTCCTTGGAATAGAAGTCGGCGCGCGGCGGCATCACCAAAGAATAAAAGACACATATAAGAATGAAAATAACGCCAAGCACGTAGGTTGTAATACACTAAAGGAGTGAATTTTAGAAACAACATTATTTTCACATCATTTTACTTATAGCAAATCTCGCATCTCAATTTCAGGAGTGTTTGTTTTAGGAACGGAAAGTGCTTTTTTTGTTTATTGTTCGCATGCAGCCTACTTTTTTAAGATTACCGTCTTTATTATTTTAAGATTACATTTTCAGTTAAACTAAGTGATATGCAAATAATGTAATAACGAAATTGTAACTAACGTTAAAATGATCTTGGCAGCAAAATAACATCGTTGTCATTGATAGAGGTTTCTTCCTGTCATCTCGTCTCGCTGCTTGAAACCAAAGTTTTCGTCTTTTTATGTCTCTTGGGACACAAATAAATATCTTCTCTGGGATCCTTATGGATGTGCTAGTACACATAGGTAATATGCACCACTTATATGCACCAGTAGATCTTTTTGGTTCCATTGTACAACAATCTCTACGAGCGGTACGGGCGAACGCGTGCAGTCGACTGCACCGCACGGACTGTTTACTATCACGTGACGTCACACGCAATCCACCATGGCGCCGGCCGTTTTTTCGCGCCAAGAAAGTCTACGCCACAAAACATATTATTTTAGGGGGTAGAATGTCTCGATTTTCAAATTGAAAAAGCACAATATCGGTACATCGTGTGTACCAATTTTAAAATCGCATTAGAAAATTTTAGTGCAAGTTGCCTATTAATGTTGATCAAATTAAATAGTTATAATCAAAGTTATAACAAACAGCAACAGAAAATAAGTAAAAATCATTTAGAATTGCATCTCCAATGCAGTCAAATAGAATATTCTCTTCGACAATGATCAACATAAGGGTTGGTATTTGGTATTTGGGAGGAATGGTTGTCTTACCTGCTGTTTTATTTAACACCCTACCTTGCAACGCAAACCGCAAACGTGTGTGCAATTTATTTGATATTGAAAATGTGACAAATACGTAGGCCTACTCTACATCCAGCCTACTCATCCAATCAATTTGAAACTGCATCGATGACAAGCAAGGACATTGCCATGCGATCCAATTATCGTATTATTCGTAGCTTGTCAATATGTTTTGAATATATATCCGACAGAACTATTTCTCAAAATGTTGGCATTAAGATTTTAAAATAAATTTTAAATATCATATTTATTTTGTAATCCGTTTAGTTATTTTGATAGAAAATAGCTTTCCATGATAACTGCGGGCACAGAGTCTTAGTCGAACAAATGTAATGTCATTTATTGTTTTCTTGTAAGAATCCCGCTGTATCGGGTGCACCGTGCACATATGTGGTTTCCGAATCGAATCCCACCCTTCTCGGTATCGATTGAAGAAAATCGCTTAGTTCACTTTCAGTCATGATTGCCGGTGGCAAAAATGAAAGCCGTTTCCTTCCTAATCAGAGTCCCACGCGTTACGATTGAGCTACAGCTCTCTCAAAAGGCGTATGTTAGCTGTGAAATCTAGAATTGGGCTATAACGCTAGCTCAACCAACAACCACAAAGAATTAGTTATTCATTCAAAACCTCTTCCGGGGCATCATGTTATTGTCTGTCGGTGAAACTCAAAGTCAAAGGCCGCTACTGTCTCGGCTCGCGTGGCCTGGCACGAGACTGGGGACCCCAAGTCTTGAAATGTGAGATCGACTTCGTTTTCGTTTTCAGCTCGTTTTGGGGGTCAAAAACGCGCGTTCTGACAGTTTGGTTATTGGTAGTCTTGAGTGCCAAAACGAAATATTTTGACGTTTTAAAACGTTCGTTTTTACTCACGAACTGAAATCTCGTGATTTCGCTGTGATTTCATCCACATCGATCGTTTTCAGTATTTAAAATGACCGGTATAATTAACCTATTATATCGAGCAGTTTGAAATAGATGTTAATTAAATGTATAGCATCAAGGAATATCGTTTTCATAAAAGAAAATACCCCTTTGATTTGTCAAATCAAAAATGTTTGGCGACTACGTATATCACAGAGCTCGGAATCGGTTCAGGCAAATCGATTCGGGCGGAATCGGTTTGAACAAGATGTGTATATCAGTAAATTTCGAACCGATTCGACGGAAACAGTTCGAGATTTTGTAACACGGCAACCATTTTGGAAAACAAATTTCTAGATTAAAAGTGACATTTATTCATGTTTATCTTGTAGATAATATGATTGCATCCGTACAAAACTTTTAAAAAGTATAGATAATGGTGTAAGGGTATGTTTTTAACTTCGAAAGTCGGATATGAAGTCGAAATTAAAGTCAATTTTTGAATTCTGAGATTGACATATTGCGTTGTCATAGCGTTGTTATTTCCCTTGAATCGGTTTGACGTGTGTATATATCAATCGATTCAAGTTTGCCAAATCACTTTCTGAAGTGGTTTGGAATTAAAGTGTTTTTGGCCAAAACCGACAGGTACATCAACAACTTCAAACCGATTCCGCCCGAATCGATTTGCCTGAGCCGATTCCGAGCTCTGTGATATACGTAGTTTGCCTACGATTAGGGCGCTGATCCGAAGCGTATGGCTCTACGAGGACGTGGGTTCGTTTCCCGCACAAGTCTCGTTTTTTTGGTAACCGTCTTTAATCGTCATCATTTTATATTACCATTCATAATCTCGAATAACCTTTGTGCATTATTATGGCTTAACTTAAACAACAAAAAAACAACCCCCCCCCCCCCCCCCCCCGAACGCGAAATTCGACTCTTGATCTTAAAACGAAGGTAGGCAGTAGGTCTAGGCCCTTAGTTAAATATAATGTAAATTAAGAACTGACCCTAGTTGGGCCCTAGTCCTAGCCTACTTTTAATTGCGTGGGTTATTTATTAGGCCCGAGGCCTACATAAAGCGGAAAAGTCCATGAAATACGTAGTTATTGGGGCCTAGCAAAGACGACTATCTTAACCTCACAATAATTTTTCGTTTGTTGACATTCTTTGTTCATAATTATACCGCTACGACCGCTGTAAATCCCAATACTCGACTTTTGATTGGTCCGTGTTTGTTAAGGCACGGCCATCTAGAATAAAATATGGTACGTTTTCGAGCTCTTTGCGACGTAAATCTTTTTAAAGTGTCTGGATTTCGTGAACGTCACCTTACATGAATAACAGCAATACTCTTTCAACTCACAACGAGTGACGGTTTCCACGGTACCGTTCAAGACTACCAATTCCTTCGAAAACAAAAACGACTTCGTTTTCAACTCATCTCCCACGAACTCAAGACGCGGGGTCCTGAGAGGGACGTCACACAAGTGTCGAGTAGACACGTGCCCCGTGAGAGAAGCAACATGCTCCGACCTTGAGACGGGTTGTAACGTACGCCAAAGGGGAAGGGGGCAGTTCTCTAACGTCGTTGTCGTGGTCTCTAAAGGTCACTCACAAACCAACAATGTGCATTACACAGAGTAGTATGGCTGAATATCTTTTTTTAGAACACAACAAACTATCGTCCCAACACCCATGGACTAATTGCGTTTAGTGGGGCTTCAACCTCTAGAACAGGCCAGTTACACATTTTTTTTGGCAAAACCCGGAAATTTAACAGCATTGCTTCCAACTTTTCCCGCACAATTCTGAAAATTTGCACTCTTGCGGGGAGCGGGAAGGGAGGGAGATAGGCGTGAACAACTTAAGAGGGTATGCTGAGGCTAGAACGGAGGCGAGTTTAAGCGCTCAGCTTTCTAGATTTTTTGGGTAAACGGTTTATAACACCATTATCAAATTTCACACTAACGTTTATAAAGAATAAATCTATGTTATCCATTATGCGTATTCCTAAATTAATTCATTGATTTTGAATTAAAATTTAGTGAAATGACCAAAATTTACTCAATTTTGGTCAACTTCGGGAATTTATTCCAAGTGAACAGATTTTTTTAACTCAAATTTGCATAATGGAACCCAACGTTTAAATCAATGTGAACGCGCAGGTTAATTTAGTTTTATCGTAATATAAAAAGTTTGGTGGGAATTTCCAGAATTGTAATCCATGTTTTGGATTTCCCACTTTTTCACGTTTTGAACTTATGTCTCGCAATGGATCTTAAACGCTTATTTTGTGCAACCAATTACGGATATCAATATAAAAGTACTTTATTAACATCCATTCAAAATCTGGTAGTGATATTACCAACCGTTCAGCAGAAATCATCAACACCTGTTTGCGCGCATTTGAGTTGGGCCAAGCTCAGCGTACCCTCTTAAGGTGTCTCTTTCAAGCTAAAAGTTGACCAAAATGTAATGGTTTCGTGCTCCCATGATAACATCGAAATGGCTGGACCGAAAATTATGCTATTTTGGGAGAAGTTAGATAATTGAATAATGTTTGCAACGTATTGATCAGAATGCACTTTTTTTCACCCATTTTCTGCCAAAAAAATCAAGAAAATACGTGAAAATTGGAAAATTTGACGTACTTCTTGATTTTTTTTGGTGGAAAATGGGGAAAAAAAAGTACATTCTGATCAATACGTTGCAAACATTATACAATTATCTAACTTCTCCCAAAAATTGCATAATTTTCGGTCCATCCATTTCGATGTTATCATGGGAGCACGGAAGGTCTGCAAGCGGTTAAAAAATGTGATTCCGCCTCCGACCGGTGGCGCTCTCTGCAGTTTTATGTTTCAAGTCGGGTCTAGGGCGTGTTTTAAACAATCCCCATGCCGAGAGGCCATTATTGTACAGTCACGTGTCATATTGTAAAGGATTAAACGAGTAATTTTAATACTATTATATTATTATGATTTCTTGGTTTTGGAGTTGAGCTTGATGCTTACTGTCTCTTTGAATGTATTGGACATGATCATGATTTATCAAAATCATATCAATTCAAAATTTCCATATACTTACCTAGGATTCGATCTAATTATCGGTATTATTTATAGGAGTCGTGCGCTTCGGATCTGTGTCGGAGCCGCGGACAGCCTTGATCATTTAGGAAGTAATTTTATTTATCCAGCATGCATTTTATTTCATTTATAATAGGCTATAAGATGCCATTTATGGTGGTTCACACATAGTGCGCAGGTATGATAAGCATATTATGGCACCAAAGGGACGCGGGTTCGATGACATTATAAGTAATAATCTAACGTAGGCCTACTCTCCATTCCACCGTATCCACTCATCGTCTTGAGTTGCATTGGATCATCTATTTAGAACCACAAACATCTAGCTCATAAGACGGTGTACGAACTGGATATGTTTGGTATATTAACTGAGTTCATTAACTGATTAGAAAATATTGATTTTTTTCTTCACCTAGCGCTTGCTTTGGCATTATAAATTTTGTTAAAGGAATATCCCGTTCGGTGGGTGACTATGTTGACGACGAGTGGTGGTGGTGGTGGTGGTGGTGAAGGTGAAAATAAAATATGTGGGGAAATCCTTGGCGCCTTTGATTCGCTAACAAGCATATTGAGAATAAATAAATGAAGACATGTGTGATGCTCTGTTTATCGTCAAGCAACCAGTTCCCCTCACACTCCGCGTATCACTCTCGCAAACATCAACAACCATCTATTTTCCAATAGATAACGAGCCACTCACTTGAGATACATTTGTAAGACGTAATAGCATTCAATAATTTGGTCTCGATCAAGACAGTTATAAGTTATCTTGTAACTGTGGCACACTTATTTTCAGGTTTTAAATTTGTTATTTATCTCGATTAATGGGAGTGTGATATTATGTAAACGAAATTCGAAGTTTTTTTTTTTTTAACAATAACATGGCAGTCGTGCATGTCTATAGTGCGTATTATCTATTGATTATTATAATATTCATAGTATTGTCATAAGCCCGAAGAAACCCAATACATGCATACATGAAAACCCCTCTCATACCAAAAATTCGAAGTCACTTAGTGCAGTGATCAGTTTTCCTTCCTACCTCAGGCTATCACCAAGTATGTGAACTTTTTGACGGAAGGTGAAAGAGGATATTGAAATTTTCATTCAAATTATTCAACTTGTGTCCGAACTCCGCGCCGAACTCCGAATATTATTAAAAATGACGACGTCGGAGTGATGTTTTTTCGGTAGCGGGGGAGGACGAACTCAATACACGCACTTGTATTTGACCTTGAATGAGTGTTGTGAGAGGCCAACACAGATAACCGGTTCCCCGCGTTGTAATGTAATACTTTCGGTCACACCAATAAGTGAATCACACAGTCGCACCGTCGCACTGACGTCCTACACACATTCTTGAGATAACTTGCCTTGTTGCTGTCAAAATTGTGTTATTTCCATTTTTCCGTTTCCAACCTTGGCCATCCCCATGATATGATTTTTTAAATTTAAATTTTTAAAGTTTAATAGTAGGTAATTGCAAATGTTTCGATTTTATTGATGACCTTCCTTCAATCAGTCTCATAAGTCAAAATATTGTCATATTGCTTAATTCTTTCGTCATTTGTTTCTCCCCTAATCCATCATTTACGCTTCTACAATGACGCAGATGTAGAAAATGTGTGGATATATTTTTTTTAATTTTTGGATTGATTTCCATAAAAGTGCAATCTTGATTCCAATATCGGATATAGTATGATACAAATGTAATTAAATCGAGCGGCCAACAAGCCATCATCAAGCAATTCATTATGGAAATTGGCTATGTTTCGATTCGAATGCAAATCCATTTTAAACAGCAGCTGTATTTTGCAACAATTATTGATGTGTTCCTTTCCCTAGATACGTTCATCGAGTAATAATAAAAAAATTATTATTATTGGAATTGCGTTATGAAGACTCCAATATGTCAATCTTGAGAAAATAGCTCGTGTTTTGTTTATATTTTGTATAGTATGTGTGTTTATGTTTCGTCTGCTCTCCAGCGGACAAACGACTGTGGTGGAATTTTCATGATGTATATAATAAGTATCGTATCGTATCGTATAAGTATTCATGTGGTATTGAACACGGGAATTTATTTAAATCTATTCAAATCTATACTTTATTTCCGATATGTCTCTTTCAGGTTAAAGTTTGACCAAAACGTAATGGTTCTGCGCTCCCATGATAACATCGAAATGACTAGTCCGAAAATTATACAATTTTGGGAGAAGTAAGATAATTGTTTAATGTTTGCAACGTTTTGAACAGAACGTTAATTGTTTCCCCCATTTTCTGCAAAAAAAAAACAAAAAAAAAACGTAAAAATACGTAAAATTTATAAAATTTGTCGTATTTCTTGATTTTTTTGGTAGAAAATTGTGAAAAAATTAGCAATATGTTCAATATGTTGCAAACACTATACAATTATCTAACTTCTCCCAAAATTACATAATTTTCGGGCCGGTCATTTCGATGTTATCATGGGAGCACTGAAGGTCTGCAAGCGGTTGAAAATGCGATTCTGCCTCCGACCGGTAGCGCATATATTATTCTATATCTATGATTGAGTACTTGGTCTATGTGGCATATGAGCTACGTTTATTGACTGATAAAATGACTGGGCACTTGTTTATTATCTTCACCTACTGTTTTGAGTTTGGTAAGGTAAGGTAAAATTATGCAATTTTGGGAGAAGTTAGATAATAGGGAATATTCCACTTAATATTTTATATTTTATTTTAATTCTTATTCATGTCTTAATAGTCACTGCACTTTTTTTTATTTAAAAAAAATGTTTTTTGAGTAATTTAAACAAGAATTAAATGGGTCCCCCAGTTTGCGCGCCAAAAACGAGCGTGCGCCATCTTTGGACGGTACTTCGTCATAACTGTGTTGAGTCAAGGCCAATTGGAAACTAAATGTACGTATATTTGTACATATTTACATACAGACGGCGGTGCTCGGCCATCCGCTCAACACAAACAACTCCACAGGGATGTACATTTTCACCGTCTTTTGTTTTTCTTTTTTCGTATATGACAGGAGATTTCGCGAGATCATTGTGATAAAGAATAACGAGCATTTTGTCTTGAGTTTTTGCATAGCCTAGGACTATCATTGTATTCTTTATCTACAATAGGCTTTAATTAGTCATCAAAGTAAGGTTTTTGTGCGGGATGTGTGTCAGAACATGAACGTGCAGGCCTAGGGTTGGCAAGTTAAGCCTAGGGCTTGTCAAGTGAGTAATTTTAGTATTCACATACCAATGCCTATATCCTACAGGAACGATTGGCCTAGACTGTTGTATTATAAATAATTTAAGTCTAGGCCTAGACCTAGGATTGTTTCAGTTTTGTTTTTTGATTGCAATGTCAACTTTTCTCGTTTTCTGGCTAGGCGTTAAATGTAAAATGTCCGCCATCTGTTTACATTACTGTAGGCTACGCTAGGCGCTGCTTTGTTTTAAACACCGCCGTCTTGATGTATATCTCGATCCTACTATAATACTATTCCAACATCTTTGGTCTGGATGTATGTTTATCCAGACGGCGTTGGATCAACACAGTTCTGACGTCACAGTCGTTTTTGCCGCTTTAAAAAAGTGCTGCTTTTAAAACGGCTATAAATCACTGGATTATTATTTCACGGAAAAACAAAGTACATATTTGTAATCGGGACGAAATACTTCTTCTAAAAAATCTATTCGTACAGTATTTGGCGGAAGTGGAATATTCCCTATTGTATAATGTTTGCAACGTTTTGAACAGAACGTTAATTGTTTCCCCCATTTTCTGCAAAAAAAAAAGAAAATACGTAAAAATACGTAAAATTTATAAAATTTGTCGTATTTCTTGATTTTTTAGGTGGAAAATTGTGAAAAAAATTAGCAATATGTTCAATATGTTGCAAACACTATACAATTATCTAACTTTTCCTAAAATTGCATAATTTTCGGGCCAGTCATTTCGATGTTATCATGGGAGCACTGAAGGTCTGCAAGCGGTTGAAAAATGCGATTCTGCCTCCGACCGGTAGCGCATATATTATTCTATATCTATGATTGAGTACTTGGTCTATGTGGCATATGAGCAACGTTTATTGACTGATACGATTAAATGACTGTGCACTTGTTTATTATCTTCACCTACTGTTTTGAGTTTGGTAAGGTAAGGTAAAATTATGCAATTTTGGGAGAAGTAGGATAATTGTATAATGTTTGCAACGTTTTGTACAGAACGTTAATTGTTTCCCCCATTTTCTGCAAAAAAAAAACAAGAAAATACGTAAAAATACGTAAAATTTATAAAATTTGTCGTATTTCTTGATTTTTTTGGTGGAAAATGTGAAAAAAAAAGCAATATGTTGAATATGTTGCAACACTATACAATTATCTAACTTCTCCCAAAATTGCATAATTTTCGGGCTAGTCATTTCGATGTTATCATGGGAGCACTGAAGGTCTGCAAGCGGTTGAAAAATGCGATTCTGCCTCCGACCGGTAGCGCATATATTATTCTATATCTATGATGGAGTACTTGGTCTATGTGGCATATTATGAGCTACGTTTATTGACTGATACGATTAAATGACTGTGCACTTGTTTATTATCTTCACCTACTGTTTTGAGTTTGGTTATGGTAAAATTTTGCAATTTGGGAGAAGTTAGATAATTGTATAATGTTTGCAACGTTTTGAACAGAGCGTCAATTGTTGCCCCCATTTTCTAAAAAAAAAAAAAAAACAAGAAAATACGTAAAAATACGTAAAATTTATAAAATTTGTCGTATTTCTTGATTTTTTTGGTGGAAAATTGCGAAAAAAATTAGCAATATGTTCAATATGTTGCAAACACTATACAACTATCTAACTTCTCCCAAAATTGCATAATTTTCGGGCCAGTCATTTTGATGTTATCATGGGAGCACTGAAGGTCTGCAAGCGGTTGAAAAATGCGATTCTGCCTCCGACCGGTAGCGCATATATTATTCTATATCTATGATCGAGTACTTGGTCTATGTGGCATATGAGCTACGTTTATTGACTGATACGATTAAATGACTGTGCACTTGTTTATTATCTTCACCTACTGTTTTGAGTTTGGTAAGTAAGGTGGTAAATGTAATTGTAGAAGTGCGAGTATTGCTAGTGAAAATGTGAGAAAGTTTACGGCGTGTGAAAAAAAAATTACGTGTGTGTGTAATTTTTACTCCTGTAAATGCGTATTTGGATACTATGGGAAGAAGATGTAAGGGCAAACTCTCAATCTATCAAATACGACACAAAATTCACACACAGCACAAAATTCTATCTGCAATGTGTGTGAGGATCTGTTTATTGTAAACAGCCACGCAGCACTATCCCCCTCCTACACCATACAAACGACCAGAACGCTTATTGTTGAGAATCAAATTTATTTAGTATTCGATTTAATTTTTACTAATCTTTGATTATACGTCCTCTTGTCTTGGTCATTTAAACGAAGTTAACTAATTCTGTAGGCTGAGTACGATTGATTATTAACCGCGATGTAAGAAGCGAGAAACAAGACATCTTATGATTGCAAAATAAATTGAATTTGATAGTTCCTAGCACTGCTTATCTTCACCTTGACATGGATGCCACCATTCCACTTGTGTCTCCACGTTTCCTTCAGTCGTAATTCAACAATAAGTCGCTCAAGACAAACGCAGTACCAGGTTATATTTTTTTAGTTTTTATTCGTTGTTTTATTAATTGCCTACTCGTATTTCCAGTATAACGATTAATAGTGTCCTAATAATATGTGTAATAAAATAATCATATTCTATTGGGAATGAGAGATTAAAGACGTGCAGTATAATAAAATACCGTAGACAATCGCGAAGTGATTGTGTTTGAAACAACTAACAAGCTACAATTATTCACTCATGTAACTTCGTGCGGGGTCTATGCGCAGTGGGACCCGCTCAGTCAGTCAGCGAGTGCACAGCGTAACACGTATCTCGGGTGACTGTGAATCATATAGCTCGCCCGCGCTGTTATTGGCTCAAAAATCATGATTGGAATATCGCCAGTCCTGCCTTTTGAGTCCGGTAAAGCATGCTCTCTCTCTCTCTACGTAAATTCCCACGGGTTAAAACAGCACTCACAACAAAACATGGCGTATCGCAAGGGAAAGAGGGGTAATGCACGGACAAAGTAGCCAGCGCCTAATTTATTGGGCACCCGGCTCACTAGCGACGATAACACTGTCAAGGTCAACTTCCATTGCTGGCATCGATAAATGCGAATATAAATATCGAGTTGTAATCCCTATCCGAAAGTTTTTTTTTTCTGGTGTATGGTAATGAATAACAATGTAATACAATTTATAGTTTTATATTTTACACAGTAGGCATAATTATGCTATCAAAAATTATTGGTGTTTCTCACGTTTCTCCCGATTGAACAAAACATTATAAGTAATGTTTTCAAAACATAAACTCTTGTCCCCTAGTCCCAATACAATACTGAGCATAATAAGCGAGTAATCAAGCTTATAAGCATATTATTTTTTCGGTATCTAAACCAATCGCGTTTGCGATTCAAACTCATGTCCCTTAGTTTCATGCTGACCTTTGCCATATATCGTCATAAACCAAGACAGCAAGATTGTTGTTGTGTAGTGCTCTATCGCAAACAGAGGCGGAGGTTTTCGTTCGAACCCTAGTCGGGTAAAGCTAGTTTGAATTGTTTCACTTCAATTCAATTAAACGAGTTATTATACAATCACTGTTTGGGATAAAAGTCAGTGGCGTCAACAAACGAATGTGCAAGGGTTCAGCCACACGCGGCCCGGTCCTCAGACGTTTTTTGAATACCGTCCATGTCCATTACTCTTGACTGTCCATACATTAAAACACATTTCAACAAACTTCCTCGCGTCTGATGAAGAGAGCCTCTTGAAAATGTGCACACTTTTTTGGTAAGTGTTTTTATTTAATTTATCTTGCGGTCTAGAAGTCTTTTTTTTGATCGTGTATACATATATATTGAATAAATGTTTATCGTATTCAGATATGAAGTGAATTTAATTTCTTTAGGGCAAGGCACTTGCACTCAAATGTGTATTGTGCTGTGTGGCTCGTTTGGTATTGTTGTTAGAATCTCTGCTTCCAATACAGAAGGTCCTTGGTTCGTCCGATTCCCGTTAAGTCAAAGGTTTTAACTGCTGATTTAGCAACGGTGACTTTGGAGCCGTCCTTGCAACGAGGCACATAATAAATTTAAAGTTCTTCTTAATCGGCCTTGTTGATTCTGGCGTTGATCCGCGGGTGTTCGCACTGTCCATACCACTGATTACTAGATTTCCTATATTTAAAAAATATCGATCTTTGGTTGGAATTATTGCTCACTCGTCGATTGCGTCGGGCCTGCAGGGTTGGATTGGTCGCTTTGGTTTACCGTCCCCCACCTGAAAACAGTTATATGACTGAGTGGTAGAAAAAATATGAATTTATTTATTTATTTATAATATGCTACGCTACGCGCTCACTTCCATTTAAATATTGCCCTACCTCAGAACGATTAGTATTTTTTACTCACAACATAGATAAATAGAACGTATTTTCACATAAGGATTGACACATTCGACAGAAATATTAATTGTAAATAAATTATACCAGTAATTAATTATAATAAATTATACCGTTACACAAGATAACAACCAATAAAAAAGTTAGTGGTCATTTGAGACTCCGGATAGTCTACATATAAAATACATTGCAATATCGCAAACAAATACACGAAAAAAATCTCAAAAATCTCTTAGTTTATATTATAATGCGTCACACATAGGCATGTGTTAGACTGGTGAGTTAGGATTATTACACATTATTTACATATACTTAGAGAATTTTAATTTACACATGTGCACACATATAGAATGAGGTACATTGAGTTCAATTATGTACATTCACGCACACTCGCGACGAAATACGTTAGTAATGTGATGTGTGACATACTTTACACACTCGCCTCTAGTGTCTTCTGTAACAAATAAACTCAGGGTACAATAACTATATTAAAAAAAAAAAACGGAAGAAAACTAAAATGTAAATGTGATCATGTTCACGTTTCATTTGTTTTGTTTCTTGAATTCTTCGGCCACACTTGCAAATGGCATTCACACGCAATGAAGAGGAGATGAACTGCATTGCAAAACTACGTTGTAGGTTTTCTACTTAGATGATTTTTTTGTCTTTGTTCAATTGTTTGGACAAACAGTTCTTGCAAAATTAAAGTAAAATGGAAATCACTTATTCGAAGTATAAGGTTTCAAGGTTAATCGAGACGGTTGGCACATTGGCAGAATAACAATCCCCACGGTGCAGGGAATTAAAATTATTATTCATTATAATGCATATTTTTAGTAATCATGCATAATAACTCAATACATTTTAACTTACCCAAGCAAAAAGCAATGATTTGGATACTATACCCGGAACAATATTAAAACGTAAATATATATTTTTTTAAACTTTTTAATGATCTAAACAATTCTTGGAAACATCAAGGTGCATAAGCGATCATGTAATTTTATAATATACCTCCCACGTCCCAATCGCAGGGGAAAATGGGCTATATGTACGAGAAATTATAATATAATTATATCAGATAAAACAACAGAATAAATTATATGTGGATGTTTCTCCCCGTAGTTCGTAAAGTATGGAAGAACTGCAATTGAGACGCTCAGAGTGGTGTTTAAATTGCGACCAAGGCTCTAGGCAAGATATTATTATCGTTCTAGTAATCAAAACAATTGATACAATGAGGGTTTAAAAAAATACAAATCATAATTGCAAACATGCATGTTGCATTTAAAAGATGTAATTTCAGTGACGGACTTCAATTAAAGCGATCCGAACCGACGACGCCATCGATTGGCGAAATAATCGGACATTTGAAATCCTAGTTCACAGATTACCATGATTCATCCGCGGATGAGTCAGCATAGACATAACTACTTCGGAACAACCATTTACAACAGTTGTTGTGTGCTTCGTTGCTGAGACGGTTTCAAAGCCACACTCTTAGTGGATGTAATGCGATACCCTTCCCATGGGTTGATTCAAGTCGGGAATCGAACCAGCGACCTTCTGCTACGGAAGCAGGGACGCTATCAGGCGCGTAGGAACTCCTTATTATTCGAGTGTGGGGGGGAACAACAAATCGGCTGCCAAGTACGGGGGGTTTGGGGGCTCTGCCCCCCAACTACAGCTCCGCAGGCGAAAATTTTGAAAATTAGGTTTTTAGAGTGTGTTTGGTGCGTTCTAGGAAAAAATCGTGGGCTGAATGCAATACCAAATTAATGTATTTTTTGTACAGTTAAAACTATAAAACTCCAAATAAAATTGGAATAGTTAAGAGATAGACCATGCATGCTACAACCATTGAATATGCATAGGCTTATCATTGATCACGTCGAACAATAATAGGATTGTCGAAATTTTTGATCATTACTATAAGGAGGTATAAGGTAAGGGAAAGGGAAGTGGAGAATACACTGCAGACGTGCCAAAACAAGTCATTATCAGTAAGTATAATGGATTTAAAAAATCACTTTTATTGAAAATTCGTTATTCAGAATTTGTTTCCGTGCGTATTTACGGCGAGACTGAATTTCTAAGATTCTGAAGTGGGGGGGTCACGTTAAAAAGTGGGGGGGAAACTCCCCCCATTCCCCCCCCCTTCCTACGCGCCTGGACGCTATCCTTTGGACCACAAGCCACAAACATTACTTGGCAGACTTGCTTGCTCCCAGAGTAATGAAATGAAATATTCTGTATAATAATTCAATCATTACGTAGTTCATTTTTTTTTTTTTTTATCGTGGGAAACCTGTTATAGGGTGCAATTAGCCCCTCTTCAGGTGAACTAGGTATGTGTGGATACTGGATAGGAAATTGTGAAGGGATGTCCGAGGGCTGTTTTAAGAGGACTCAATCCCATGCATTCGCCCTTAACGACTGAGGAAATCCTAGGAAAAACCTTCATTCATGATCGCAGGTCTCGACGGGATTCGAACCCGGGACCTCCCGAATCAGAGTCGAGCGCTTAGCGCCCGAGCCAACACTGTCGGTTACGTAGTGCATGGGTGATGTCCTGTCCTATGGATATGACCCCGGTTCGAATCCCGTCGAGACCGGCAATCCTGAATGAAGGTTTTTTCGAACTTTTCCTCAGTCGCTAATGCGAAAGCAAGGGATTGAATAGCCCTCGGGCATCACCTCACAATTGTCCTATCTGCAAATTACCTAGTTGTCACCAGAAGAGGGTCACACCGGTTAAATCTCATGTGTAGATCCTGCAGCGGGCATCCTACAAAAATGTATTTATTTATGGACATGACCGGTCGAAAGGCCCTACTACCGTGCGTTAGCAAACGATGTTATTTTCTTTATCGTGCTGAAAGAACGCAACACGATATCTAAAAAATAGAATAAAGGTTCGGTTTGGTACTATATAATATAATTACATAGACTCATCGTAAACAATATTTGCTTAGTTCTTACAACGCGGGTAATTATGAAGATTGTTGAATGGGAGCACTACAAACCTTGCATTGCGGAGAATCAAAATTTTAATCTACTTATTAAAGAAAGAAGAAAGAATCCCGCACAAGGCATAGGTTATCTGTAATTGTTCTTCACTCTCGTCTATCACCACTCATAGTCCGAATAGCATGATGTCAATAAAAGTGATGTTGAACAACAATAATCATCATCATTAATTTCTGGTAGCGAATATTATAGAATAGTTAGAAGAGAATAGTTAGAATAGAATAGTTCTCGTGAACGCGTTCTTTTTTGTGAACTGTTCAGTGAACTTAATCTTTTTTTAAATGAATGAACTTGATCTTTTAAAAGTTCTTTCCGAGAACGAACTTTACCAATGTAATGTGTGTTGAAATTATGAAACGGTAATGAATTTCTTTCGACGTATATATTTAAGCTCGTTTTTAAGTTTGCTTACTTGCGTTATTATATTATTATTTCTCGGGACATTTTAAATAACCTTTCACATTATTTTCTTTATTCAAGAATGCATAAATAAATTTTAAAGCAACACCATTTCTCGCTAAGTCAAATACGTAACGAAGTACATCATTGATACAGAATGAACATTGCTGCCTTCATTTGTTGTGTCAATATTATTATTACTTGCCTTTTATAATCACATGTTTACAAAAATTATGATATTTTGATCAGTATATAACCATTGTGTAAATGTTGAAGTACAACTTCAATTCGGCTTTCGATTTCGATTCCCGGGTGTGACCGTTTGCTGTAATGACCCTAATGAGTGTATGAGAGCTCGAACCAAGTCCATTTGGATTATAGAAAACACTGTATTATTACTACATGGAATCAACGCTCTGGCCTTGCATTGACGTACTAGAACATCCTCGGATGGTCGGTAGAAGTGCGTAAAGGTTGTTTATAAAATTATACTTATTAAAGTGTTAAATGACTCATCGCCGGGCATTGGCAATGTGTTCTGTTATTGGATCACTCGAGGCGGCAGCGGCAAATGCATATTACACGAAAACACGTCTCTCTGTTTGTTGTGTCCGTTTGGAACAAATTTTACAGACCACAAATATTTCGACATGTCTTCAGCATCTCTGACATTGCATTTGTCGAACCCTGCATGGCTTGCTTTGACCGAATAACCGTTAGAGGTAGCTCATGCATAACGCGTGAGACTCTGATTTGGAAGGAAACGGTTGAATCCCGTCACCAGCAATCAATCCTAGCTGAAGTTTCATCCGGGAATTCTTGAGCCCTTAGCGAATGCCGGGATGCAAGCCTTATTTTAGTTTTTATTTTCTAGTGCAGTGCGTACAATGTTTTCACTCATATATAATTAACAAATTCTGTAATTAGCAAAATACATATTAAATATGTACGTCGTCTCTAATGCTTAGTTGGTTGGAATCCGCCCGGAGAGTGAAAATCCTGAGATCTATAATATACATTGTGGAGACAATTTTTAATTTCTGTTTCATGATACCCCACCAATGCACTTCTCAGGGCTAAACAAAATTATACGAACATGTCAATCGTGTGGATGTGTGCGTGTGTCAATACAATGGATCTACTGAAACACGCGCCATCGAAATAATGGATGGTCATGTAGAATCGAACACAAAATAATTCCAAAACTGAGCCCTACTCATATTTTTTTATATGCACATTACAACAAACCACAATCACTGCAGAAATGGTCCCCTATCTCGAGCGGAAAATTTATTAGTTATGTTTTATTTTATTAAATCCACACAAATATTAAGTTCCATTAAAAAAAGTAAATACGGCCTAATACAAAAATACTAATAGTAGACCGTACAATACATTACCGTTAGACTGCGTTTTAGCATTGTTTTCCAACGAAAATAATATCGACCCTTATACATTATATTTACGAGTATATATATATATATGAAATTCAAAAAGTGACTACACCGGGGTTTGAACCAGGGACCTTAGCTGTCCGGGCTATGCTCTTATCAACTGAGCTATGCAGCCACCAATTTAAAACTGTCTAATTCTTGGTCTATTGTGTACATTACATGTACGGACAGCTAAGGTCCCGTGTTCAAACCCTGGTGTAGTCACTTTTTTAATTTTTGTCTAAAGTACTAACATAACAGAGTCATAGTCTCCTACTTATAAAGCCAAGGTTAAAAATCGTATATCGCAACTCTAGGATTACAGATATGGTTTGTATTCTCTAGTTTTTTTTTCAGTGCATTAGCTGCTCTACACACGTTAAATTAACAATGTACAAAAAAGACCAAGAATTAGACGGATTTAAATTAGTGGGTGCATAGCTCAGTTGGTAAGACAAGCCCGGGCAGCTAAGGTCCGGCCCGGGTTCAAACCCCGGTGTAGTCACTTTTTAATTTCTGTCTAAAGTACTAACATAACAGCGTTATAGTCGCCTACTATAAAGCCAAGGTTAAACATATACATAAAACCATCGACCCAAGTCAAATATTATTACACACACAACACGAAATGTCTTACAATTACCGTATTCTATTCGCCTTTAAAAAGAAACGACACGCGCCAAGCGGAGAAACGGCGAAACGCTCAGATGAGGTCGCTCCGGAGGTGGGTGTGGCGCTTGCGTTTAAACTACATGGCGCGGCGAAAATTTTCGTCCAAGATGATGTCGAATAGTGAACGATATTGTTGTGTTCTGAGTTGCATATAAGGTAAAGCCACTAAGCCAACCATTAAAGACGGCACAATTATACCAAAGAAGATGACATAGCAACAAATAAAGTAAGATCTAGGTTCTCAAAGTTTTGTGAGAATACAGGCCTGATTCTAAGTAAATTCCGAAGATGGGCAATTACTTTATATTATTTCTAGCTGACGGTGTAATAATAGTGGTTTAGACCTCAAGGTTTATAAACAAACAGTAAGTATTTCGATTTCAGAACACGAAACAATAATATTGTAGGTATGGATTTTAATCAGAATAGCAATAATAATTGTACTTTTTCAGTATAGAATATAATATACTATATGTAAAGCTAGTCTGCTTTATTCCACGGATGATAAACTATAAAAACTCAGTATAACTCGCTGAAAGATTATTCAATTGTTTGTTAAGGGTTCAGTAGTACTTTGCAAATTCGAAAAG